>NW_019167993.1:17381486-17419104 GCF_002303985.1 Durio zibethinus
TTTAAAGATTATTACTATTATTTTATACACATTAGAATTTTTAGAATTACAATTGAATTTAAACAAAATGTCACGTAATTTAATTAATCATATTATGATATTAATTTTTAAATATATTTAAACAGTCATGTTGTTATAATTTAATTCATTTATAAAATTTAAAAATTTTAACGATGGCGTAGTGAAAAGCAAGTCTTTTTTAATAATAATTATATAATGACAAATGAAATGTTATAATTAATTAATTATTTATTTATTTATTTATTTATATCTTTCAATGCGTGGGTTTATGATGTCCAGCTACAATGTATCCAGTATATGTGTATTATTATAAGTCAATGGCAACAGCCGTTTTAGTATTTTTTTTAAACCAAAAGGAGTTTTTAACTAAAACAATTTATTACACCTAATTTTTTTTATTACAAAAATACTCCAAATGAAATTATTTAATTAACTTTTAATAAATTACCCTTTAACTCTTCTTATTCTTGATTTATAATATTTATGAAATACATATATAAAATTTTAAAATCTCAAACTTTAAAAATTTAAAATCTCAAAACTTTAAAAATTTAATAAGTTTTGAATATACAAATCCCAAAACTTACAAAAACATATAAAAATGCATTCCTTTAAGTAACAATTTTACGAAAAAATCACAAATTACAAATCATAAGCCCATTCAATCATTCAACCATCATAAATAAATATCTCTATATTGGAATAGATGACTTGAAACTATTAATCTCGTTTGAAAATTAAAATTTTAAGATTGATCTGAGTGAGATAGAAGGATAGGAGATGGAAACATTGAAGGAAAAGGATTTAGGGTTTGGGGTGTAAATGAGGGAATGATGAGGATGGTAGAGGAATTGTAATTTTAGGGGATTGGGTTTTGAATTTGGAGTGTTATTTTTCTTTTACAATAATCTTAAAATTATCCAATTACATTCAAAATTATATAAGGATTCATAACTTATAAATATAGGCTTCATATCAAATTTTTTTGAATTTTATATAATTTAAAATTAAAATTAATTAATTGTTGTGTAAAGTAAAATTTGAGTTGCAAATACAAGCATCCTATCAAAATTATCTCCCTGACACCCAATTCCCATCTCCTATCCGCTCACTCACAATTTAGCAATTTCTTGTCAGCCTTTTACTGGTTACAGGCTTGTTTTGCATCTCAACGTTTGACGTTTTATTTCTTCTTCTATTCTCTCAATTTTCCATCTCTTCTTTGTTCTCTTCTTCTAATTTTCATCTTCAATTTCTCATCAACGAAACCTTCATGTAATTAAAAAAGAATAAAGTGCTCATATCATATTTGATTACTATCTTTAAGATTACTATCTTTATAAATTGATAATAAAATTTTTAAATTTCACAATAAAATTTTCAAAAATCGACGCTTATCCATTTAATAATTTGTTTGATTGATTAACTTTAAAAAACATGCCATAATAAATTGAGATAGAGAATTGATAGAGAAATACGCAACTTGATCATTAATTAAATAATATATACAATTGGATGTTTCTGTATCATATTGTTCAACAATAAATATGACAAAATTGAAAGTTCACCAAACTAAATTATCTCTACTATAAACGTAGGAATTAGTTTAGAATAGTCAATGATTAAAGGCCAAGAAAAACATTAACAAGTTTTAAATTAAAGATAAGTTATAACAGCCCCAGTACAAAGAGAGAAGGCATCTAGATTTGTGGAAATTTTTGGCTGTAAATTGAATTGGAGTTAATAAACTCACGGTATTAAGTGGGCTATTATATATATAAAAATTAACTTGTAATGCATGGATTATTTTTATTTTATTTAAATTTAAATAAAAATAAAAATAAAAATATTAAATTATTAATATGTTCAAAATAAATATATAAAAATAAATAATATAATTAAAATATCAAATCATAAAAAAATAAAAATTTGATTAACAAATTAATAATCTTTAAAATATATGATAAATAATAGTGGAGGAAGAAAAAAAATCCAAAAGATGTTGTAAAAAAATTATTAATTATGCTAACAAAATATTAAAATAAAAACTAAAAATCTTAACGCTTCAAATGAACTTTATTCAATTTATTTCCAATTTCTTTTATCATTTTTGTACACCATCAAATTTATGTAATTTTAGGATAAGTTTTATTTATTTAAGAAAAATAATGATTTTAAATGTTTAAATAATATATGTGATAACTTACTCTTGTGTATATTTTTTCTGTAGGAGTTTCAGTAATATCATAATCTTCAATATTTTTATGGCTTTCAAATCTTTGTCCCTTTCAATTGTTTTGATGTTGACATCTTATATGGAATTATATTCCTATAAAAACTAAAATGAAATAGTTTTAAATTTTAAATAATAGTATTAAATTATAAACAATTATTTAAGAAAATTATTGGCAAAAAGTTTTAATGAAATGTATTAAACTACGTACTTTTTGTATTATTTAAAGTAAATATTGACTCTTCTTTGCATAAAGTATCTGATGAACATATATAACAGTCAATCTTAAACTTTCATGAAAAAAATTGTAATTATTGATTTCTACTTCAAAAATAAATGAACTATCAACTCTTCCCATATTTTTTCCACTTTGGCATCTCCATTTTCCTATGAATGAGTTTTATATAAATTTAATTAAATAACATTGATATTTATACAAATTTAGAAAGTTATTTTGAATGTGATATAACCTCATTTTTCATTTGAAACAATTATTCAGCTGTATACTCTAGAATTCAATTAGGTTTTCCATAAAAAAGACAAATGATGCATTGTCAAGCTCATCTTATACATTGATAATTAATTTGTACCTATGATGGAATATTAATAATTATCAAACTTACCTTCAATTGAAAAAAATGAAAAAAAAAAAGTAAATATTCAAATGATTATTTAAAAATTACTTATTTAAAAATATCTCAATAAATTTTACTTAAATTGACATATAATGATGATGGAATTTAATGATATCTTACAAATGGAAGTTGGGTTTGAAGTACACAATCCTTGCAAGCATAACCTCCGCCAACTTCTAACACCTTTTTTCTATGCACTGTACATGACAAATAATACCATCCATACCTCGTGTTGATTTGCATTATAGTACCTCGATAGGTGAACTTTTTCTCCTGTTGGTAGTAAAAATAAGAAGTATTTTTTTGAATTATAACACAATATATATTTAAATTGAAATATATTTAACTAAAGTCTATAGTCCTTACCTTGGATGAATTGTTATTCATGACATGATAAAATATCAGCTATCGATCTCCTATTTAACATTTCTTTGGAAGATACAACTTCTTTTATTGGTGTCAAAGACTCTTGGACTTGAGAATCACCAACAATTTGACTGTATTTGCATCGGAATTTATAAATATATATTTTGTAAAATGCATTATATCATTTGTATGGTTCAATATTTTTTAAATAACTTTATATCTACTATTCATAAATATGTAAGTACCTATTTAGAATTATAACAGCTTCAGGTATATCCAAGTTCTTGTATACTTTTGTTGCTAACATAGATGATAAATTATATTTACCTAAATTAAATATTCAATATAAGAAACATTACTTAAATAATTGGGATTAAAACTAAATTAATTAAAATATAGTTTTTTTTACTTACCTTTAAATTGTTTGACAAAGGTAGATGTCACAACCAATATGATAGTTTCATTATTGCTTGCCAAAATACTATCATCAAGTTAATATGCAACTCCACCCCAAAGAGTAATTTCCATTGAGTTTCCACTACGAGAAAAAAAATCAAAATAGTTAGTTAAATAATTAATTTCACATATGCATTATCTAATTAAGAATTTCTCAATGCATACATTGCAGTTTTTATTTTTGATACTCTTTTGTTTACTTTTTTCACTACAAACATCTTGATTCATGATTGAACTTATTTTGCTCAATTTTCCAATAACATATTTAAGGATCAAATAGTTTCAAAGTATAATTAGTCAAATTAATATAAAATGCAAAATTAAAAAGAATTATATAAAGTTGAAGTCAATGGACCTGTCAAATATGTTTTATCATGATAATGCGATTGAATAGCATCAAACTTCAGAAACTCAAATTTATGCAACTTAAGTGAACTATTCAAACCATTAACAATTTTGACAAAATGTATTAGGTTTGAAGTAGACCATCAAATTGTTTTTCACAATTCGATAGGAGCTAGACACATTGGAAACTTTGAAATTTTGAATCATGTAAACATTTCCTTCCATTAGTAGTGTACGATACTTGTCTGCCAAATTTTTGAATGCCATTGCATGAATATGATCATCCTATAAAAAAAATGTTTATTGAATAAGTTTATTAGAGATATATAAAATGAATAATCTATTGTGTACAAATTAAGGTAAATAAAGCTCTCACATTTTCATCTAATAGAATCATTCTCAAACCTATAACTTTTCCATTCTTATTAACATTAACAACATCCCACATTCTAGTGATTCTTACTTTAACCTTCCATTGGTCTCTAATTGTTGAAATCTATCATAAGTATTAGTAACCTTGCATTATGCCTTATAAGAGGATAATGGAATTTTTGAATTATTTAAATATTAAATATAATTAGAATAAAAATGCGTAAATTTTTAAATATATATAAACATTAAACAATTAAATATTAAATCAAGCTCGTCACCTTTGGAAAACATCATAAAACACCTTAGTGTATACAACATTATTCGTGCATGAATGAATATCATGATCATTGTTTTCAATTAAAAATTTTAATCCTTCTTGTGATGTTACTTTGGAAGTAGCTACATATAATTGGCCATGAGTGAAACCTAGTTTTGACAAATACACACCGATATTTTCAAATGTTTGTCCTTGACTTTCGTTTATGGTCATTGCAAAACAAACTTTGATTAAGAACTGTCTTCGTGTTAGAGTGAACGACCATTTTGACTCTAAAGGGAACATTTCCACTCTAGGGATGAACAACCGACTCCTCACATTAGTCCCAATTATTGTCTCAGCTTTAATTACCTTAGAACCCAATTTTGTGATAACCAATCTAATACCATTGGAAAGACCAACATTTTGATTTATGTTGCATAAAAGAATAATAGGAACCCCAACTTTCAAATCAATTTCATGATTAGGTACCTTAGGAAACTTAAGTGAATTCAAGAATTCTGAAGGATATAAAATAGATTGTTATTCAACATTAGCTGAGGTAGGTGAAATCCTATCAGCATTGAGATATTTTTTTACTTTACCAGGAAGCTTTGAAAGTATGTAAGTATTGACTTGATTAACTACTTCATTAGTCAATGCTAATATAGCTCAATCCTTTAAATAAGATGGATTGTTGAATGTATTTTTCAAATTAGGATATGTATAATTAACAATTTGCCTTATTGAATCATTCCCATGTGGAATTAAAAACTCATCTGGAATATTAATCCATGTTGAATTAGCACTTTCACTTGGTCCAACTAAAGGCAACCTACCATCATCCAAGTATAATAACCATTGGCTAAAGTCTAACATTGAGTTGCATGATTAATTTCTCAATCGCATATTAATTGAAAGAGTAAATATTTGACAATGTTCTCAAATTTTAGATTTAGAAATTATAGTAACTATAATGTCACTTCTACTACCTTGAGAAACCATTGGCAATATTTGACCAAAATCACCTTTTAATTTCATAGTTTTCCCTCAAAAAAATCTTTTAATTAGAATTAGGATCATTGAAATGCATAATATCTCATAACACACAATCAACAGCTTCAAATGCATATCCGTATGCCACTGGAGCTTTATCCTATATGATCAAAGTTGCCTTGTAGAGTAATTTAGCAAATGGACTGCCTTGCTTAACATTACAACATGAGTTTTTATCTAACTTTATAGGAATTTTAAATCTAGAGTGCAATGTTTTCCCTTTAAGTAATAATAAAGTAGCAATACCTAAAGATGCAACTACAACAACAATATTACCTTGAGATTAGATCTTAGAAATAATTGTTCTCCATAAAAATGTCTTTCCAATACCTCCACTTCCATAAACAAAAAAAAAATCCATCACTAACATTGTCTATAGAACAAATAACAACATCATATAGCTTTTTGTCCACTATTGAGTCCATCATATAGGTTATTATGATCTCATAATAACACATCTCTATCATAACTCATTTCTTCCAAAACTAATGAATTGTGTTTATAAATGATTGACACAAAATTAAGGTAAAGAATAGTCTTAAACTCTCTTAATGATCTTCCATTCTGTTTTATTATCTTCTCGATCTCAAACAAAGTATAGTTGTGCAATTGTTCAGGAGTCAAATTTAGGTTTGGTCATCTATATGCCATTCTTTGTCGAAATAGAATATCCTTAGAGGGTAGCTCCTAATTCTTGTTCCATAACTCATTCGATTCTGTAACTTCACAAAAAAAAGAATGGTAACAAATAGATCACATAATTGATGTCTAGTAGCCCATACAGATGCTTCACGTAACATTTCATGCCACTCATAATTACCTTCAAGCAATCCCAACGCTCTACATGTATCTTTATAAGTCGGATAAATAATCCTATCAACTGTCTTTATATCTTCAAAGGATTTATGGGCTTTTACAATATTGAAGAGTATCCTTGGAAAATATCTCTCCCTAGAAGATAGATGAGCATAAAAGAATATGTTGACAGACCTTCCTCTCTTTTTAGGTTTTTGTTTCTTTTTTACTTTTGCACCAAACCCACTTTGTTTGGAAATCAACATAGGTTAAATTCCTTGCATCCTCATGCAACTCATTTGTTCTCATCCATTCCGTGAACATCATATTATTTACATTTGGCTTGCTCAAAACATCATGTAAATCTTTATCATCACAGATAATGACATTTTGCTTATGTGGTGGATGGAATGTTAATCATTCTACAGCTGGCTCATGATGTTGTATATCAAACTGAAATATTTTTTAACATACTTTGAAAGCTAATACATAATGACAATCCAAGTATCTTTTGATCTTATCAACTTTAGTGATAATTTCTTTACTAGTTTTCTTATCGATTGATGCATTCTATTGAATCAAGCATGTTGGTTTATCTTCTCCCTTACACATATACTTAAACCAATATTTGATGCATCTAGACTAGTTACATAACTTAACATTAATGTGTGAATCATATTTTATAACCAAATCGACATTATGAGGAACAACTCATATATTATCCAATTCAATACCACTTACAGTTGCAATCTTGTTGTCAATTTTTTGTCTATGGATAGAAATCCATTTTTACGAATAGTTGTTTGAGATTGAAATTATTTTGGATAATGCTTGGAACACGTGCCATTTATCATGCATAGAGATATTGTGTTTGTGTTTCCACATGGACCATGAATCATGAATTGAACAATTGTGTTGTAAGCAATATGATCTACTTGCTTATTGGGATGCTCTGTAGATATCAAATGATCTACTAAGGATACATTTGTTAACTTATCATCCAGAATGATAAATAGTGCGATGTGAGCATGTGGTAGACCACTTTTTTAGAATTCAGTGGTGTATATTACTACACCAAGATCTATATAAACTTTAGTCATTATTGTTTAAGAAAGACTAAATAAATAAATTACTTTAAAGATAAAATTTGTTAACCTGCTCTAACTCACCCAAAATATTTTCCTTTTGTCAAGTCTTTAATTAACTAGTCCAACTTAATCTTAAAGACTCTAGTGACCATATCACGCCTATCTTTAGGCCTTTGTCCAAGGATTAACTTTAAGAATTCCATAATCTCAAGCTATTTAGGGTTACATATGAAAGTTAAGAATATATCTGGATGACTTGCCTATCTATATATTGCCATTGAATCTTGATAATTTTGCACCATATACCTTAAACTTCTAGTGACAAATGATGGCAAAATGATCCTTTTCTTAATAAAAAAAGGTCTTTTGTCTCCTCTTAAGATTGCATCTTTCAATCCTTGCAGGATGTCATATCATAACTTTTGTTGATTTCTCATTACCCAACTAAATCTTTCTGCTTGCATTCTCATGAAACAATCAACCAAATATTGTTGGGTTAAACGACCATTACCAATTAGAGTATGCATTTCATTTTCTCAAAATTGTAGTAAAAAAGCATGGTATTGTCATTAGGTAAGTTTTTTTCTTTTTGAATTTCTACTTTTTATTTCTCTATGCATTATGTCAATGTGATACCCATCATCTCCATACAAAAATAATAACGGGTATTGCATCGTCATAAAACTTGGATGCAGTTCACTGATACGTCGTAAGCCACCTCTACATTCTTGTATAACCATATCTCATTTACTTGTTGATTCATCACCATTTTCAACAATTAGAGTAGCAACTTCTGATGCAGTTGGCAAATTATACTATTGATCATTCTTTGTGCATGTACCAATCAGCTTGATACTTACAGGCACATAATCTGACTCTCGAAACCTATCTTTTGCCATCCTAAATACCTTTGCTAGTTAGTTGTGCTCATCAAGCATTGCCAACAAGTCATAAACATTTTTAGTATCCAAACTATTGCTAGATTCATTGGATTTCATGGCCCTAACCAATTGGTAACCTCATTTTTTATGTCATATATATACAACTATGCAAATTTAAGCCTGGTACCATTAGTTGGCAATAAAGAGCCTATCTTATAATGGTTTTGTCCACTAATTCTAAAACCATATGGACCACCACCATCATTAATCTTCTTATCTATGACCTTTACTCGTAGAGGTGAATGCAAATATGAAGTTATATGCTCGAGTGTTATCTCTACATTTCGCAACACGTTGGCCTCAGTTATGGTCAAGCAATTGTTTCAAAAAATTAAGGGGCTCTTTCAATAAAGGTAGTTGAACTTTTCTATTCAGACAACATAACCTAAACTTTGGATTTCTCATATTTTTATGTTTATCAATTCTCTCTTCATACCACATTATTGCTTCACAACTTCTACAAACTTTTATGGGTCTTCCAAAGTTTCATGGTTCTGGATATTTTTCTATAAATAATATTTATAGTTGTTTGAATTTAATATTAATTAAATTATTTTTTTAACTAATATAATATAACTTATTTGTAATTTACTTGTGTATGTCACTTGATGCATACTTTCTTTGCCATCAAACTCAACTTAACAACCATCTATCTCTATAGGCTTTTCACCATCTACATTTAATGGTTCAAATTTAAATAAAAATAATAAAGAAAGTTTTGTTATTTAAAAATTGACTTATTCACACAATGAATATAATGTACCTTGTGAAGAATAATCTGCATTATTTTTAAGATAAAAAGCTAAATTAAAGTTTAAATTTGTCTGAATTATAGGTGATGGACACATCGAGCTAAACAACAATTTTAATGAGGAATTAATGATGGTAGAATGTGTATAAGAATCTTCTCTTAACATCATCAATGGTTGTGGAGTTGGTAACAATGGTCTTTATAGGCACCAAATTTTATCCAAAACATTTTAGCATGGTTAACTCAAAGCCATTTACAACCCTTAAAAAGCCTATAAAATGCACCAATATTTAGGCCTAATAAATAAAGAAAAATGAGACACGTTTGGATGATACCTTTTCATGTGAATCCATGAGAAATAAATAATAAATGAAATGAGTAAACCTTAAAGCCAACTTTAGTTAAAATTACACAAAACTTGGTCAAAATGAATAAAACTAGGGTCAATCCTCAAAATTCACAATCTAAGTGAAATTAATGTGATTTAAAATTAAACTTAGTGATTTTTAAAACACTATAAATTTTTGTTGTATTTGGAAGTGTGAAATTATCAAAATACCCCTATGAGAGATATTTTTGTAATTTCACCTTTTCGAGCTCAAATTTTTATGATACCTTCCATATCTCAATTTCATAATATTTCATGATTTCTGGTGCATTTGAAATCACAGCAGTACCTTGAAAATTATGAAATTATCAAAATACCCTTAAAAGGGTACTTTTATAATTTGACCTTTTCAAGCTCGGATTTTCATGAAACTTTCCAAATTTTAATTTTATAATACTTCATGATTTTTGGTGCATTTGAAACCACAACAGTACCTCAAAAAATGTAAAATTATCAAATACCTTTATAAGGGTATTTTCGTAATTTGAGCTTTCCAAGCTTAGATTTTTATGAAACTTTTCAGATCTCAATTTTATAATATTTCATAATTTTTAATATTTTAAAATCCCAAAAATGAGTATGGGAACATTGATTTTAAAAATGACCTAAATACTGAAAATTTTATACTAAGAGGCATTTAGTTTAGAGGAATCCACACATTTTCTCTCGAAATCTTACTATCGGGTATTTAATTCTAACGTTTGGTTTAAGATAATCTAATTTTGAAAAAAATTGACAGATTTTCAATAGTACCCAATGTTTTGAAATTAAAAACCCACCTCTCCCTATAGTATTCTAGGATTCCATAGGAAAAAGTAGTGGTATTTTCAAATTTGACTTGACTAAAAAATTATGAAATAGCCATTACTTTTTTGAAAAGTATGTCTGAAAATGAATGCAAGTAGTTATAGGTTTCTACTAGTAAACAATTTGGTTTATATATGGCGTTTGGCATGAAAAACACCTTCAATAGTCCCTTATAAAAAATTGAATTGAGTTATTTAAGGCATTTCTGGCCAAAAATGCCTTTAATAATCCCCTTCAATTTTTATAAGGGGATTATTGGTGTTTTTGGTAAAAAATGCCTTAAATAATCCTATCCAATTTTTGAAAGGGATTATTCAAGGCATTTTTGGCTAGAAACACCTTGAATAATCCCTTTTCAATTTTTATGAGAAGATTACTCAATGTGTTGCATTTTTTGCTAGAAAATACCTTGAATAGTCTTTTTAAAAAAAATTAAGTAGGATTATTCAAAGCGTTTCTAGCCAAAAATGCTTTGAATAATCTCCTTCAATGTTTATGAGGCTAAAAACGCCTTTCAAAAATCCTTTTACAAAAAATTGAATGGGGTTATTCAAGGTGCTTTTAGCCAAAAGCACCTTCAATAATCTTATTCAATAAATCATCATTCAAATAAATTTTAGGTTAAAGAAACACCTTAAATAATGATCATTTAAGGCATTGGGTTGAAGAAATGCCTTAAATGATTATTATTTAAGGCGTTTCTTTTTAAAAAATACCTTAAATGTTGATCATTTAAGGCGTTTTCTTTAAAAATGCCTTCAATGATGATCATTTAAGATTTTTTTCCCAAAAAAATGCCTTCAATAAATCATCATTCAAATAAAGTTTTGGTGAAGAATTGCCTTAAAAGAATAGTTTTTAAATGATGATCATTCAAGGCATTTTAGGTAAAAGAAATGCCTTAAATGATCATTATTTAAAAACTATTCTTTTTTATGTTCATAGATCAGAGTGCTATGACATGATCTTTCTTCAGATATGCCTATAAATAAATGATTACGATGTTTGTATGAAAAAACACCTTCATTGGTTATCAATTGAGGTGTTTCTTCCTACAACCGCCTCAGTTGTCCCATATTAAAATTTTGGTTTCCCTTTTGATAACCATGTTTTGACAATATGAATGTTCTAGCATCTAATCATGAAGCATAAGAGAATATAACTTGCAAATATGGCATTTGTATATATCAACGCCTTATTTCAAGTCTTCTTCATGTTTCAATTATAATTACAAATACAATTGAAATTTATATTTCAAAATATCTCAGCTCATAGCATTTACTTTTCTTTTTGAAAAAATTTTAGCTTCCTCATTCGTCATTTATCTTTGTCTGTTAAGTTTATCATCGATTTTTTACAAAAAATGATGTGTATACTTTTTGATTGATAGTGTGTAATCCATGTTGCCTTTTAATGAACTTATTTTTCATTTTTTAGATGTCGTTTAGCTCTAGATTAAAGGCATTTATGTATTATTATTTGTTTTTGTGGTTAAATTATTTTAGCTCATTCCAATGTTCAATGTTTTTGTTTGTGATTTTTATCTTATTTGGTGATGCGAGGGGATTCCATCCACCATATGCCAAGATTTGCTTTCCCATTATGTTTTCAACTTTAATGATATTCTTTCTTCTAAACAATATGGCTAGTTTTTCACTAAGAAAGATGTGATTGGTTACACTGCTTATGATGGAATCGAAACTAGATGGAGACTTTGTTACATTTGTTATGTTTTGTTGCTATAACTTTATTAAATATTAACATAAGAAAATGATGTAGACTACCTTATGATAGAACATCTTATGATAAGCTACATATTAAAGAGTTAAACGCAATGATTTTTTAGAGCGATATATAGTGTGTAGATCATATTAAAAATGATAGGAGAATTTTTGTAAAATTATATCATTTGTTTAAACAGAATAGGGGTTACAGTCATCTAGACATATGTCAATAGAAGACCTAGTAATTAGCTTTCTCTACATTGTTGCCCGTCATACAAAAAATAGTATTATGAAGCATCAAGTGGCCAGATCTGAAGAGATAATTAGTAGACAATTTCATTTTGTGTTAAATTCTATTTTAAGATTGTATACGCTGTTATTTAAAAAACCCAAACCCATACCAAAAAATTCAACACATAATAGATGAAAATGGTTCAAGGGTTGTTTAGGTGCCTTAGATAAGACATACATTAAAGTCAATGTTGACATAGTTAATCGGCCTAGATATAGGACTAGGAAAAATGAAATTGCTTCCAATGTCCTTAGTAGTTATAACCCAGATATGCAATCATATGTGTTTTATCGGAATGAAAAGGTTTTGCAATAGATGGTAGAGTGTTAAGGGATGCCATTACACACAGAAATGAGTTAAGGTTTTCATAAGGTATTATTTGTATTATGTTCGTGTAATGTTAATAACGACATTGCTTATTTCCATATTAGCAATGTTGTTGATCATTTTAACAGGTAATTATTATTTTTGTAATGCATAATATACAAATGGGAAAGGATTTTTGGCACCTTATAAAGGTCAATGATACCATCTTAGTGATTGGAGGGTAGGACTCCAATTGATGATCCCACAAGAATAGTTCAACATGAAACACTCTTAAGTAAGAAATTGTATCGAGAAATGTTTTGGTATATTGAAAGCTAGTTGGGCAATTTTAAAGGATAAGTCATTTTATTCAATTAAGACACAGTGTAGAATCATTTTTTCTTGTTGCCTTCTCTATAATTTTATTAGGTCTGAAATAGTTTTTGATCCTATTGAAGGGGATTTTGCCAAAAGAAGTATTTCCCAACCAGATGAATTTGATAATCAATATTTGATTATGCATTTTAAGCCATCTGATTATTGTTCTCAGTTAATAGAGAATCTGACTAATGATATATTCATCCATTGGTTGTAATCTAGGGGTTCATAACATTATAGATATATTTTGTATGTTATTATTTGTTTACCCAAATGGTTTTTATTTTATGTACCATATGATTGATAGTGTTCAATGAATATTACAATTTGGAGAACACATTGCTTTCTTTCCATGTGTATTCGTTTATTTTGTTCCCTTGATTATTTTTTATTTACTATATTGATATTGTTTCATAACGTCTAACCATGTGATTAGGAATTGAAATGTCTTCATTGCATGACAATCCATTACAATCCATTTGAAGTGCATCTAGAAGATGATTGGATAGTTTTGGCTTTGGTAACCACTCATAGACTAAAGAGAGGGATTCGCATTTGGTTTAATGCCTACATTCTTTGGTTGATGATCCTAAATGAAGAACGGATAATGGGACATTTTGCGTCCGATATCTAAGTTATATTGAATAAATGTTGAAGCAAGTTATTCCTACCTCACAACTTAAAGCCACCCTCACATCGAATCGTAGGTTACGTTGTTTAAGAGACAATATCACGTAATTTGTGATATGAAAAATTCTAGTGAATTTGGATGGAATGATCAAGAAAAATGTATCACAATTGAGAAAAAAGTATTTGATGAATGGGTTTGGGTAAGTTTTTTTAGATGATATTATGGCCTATCTATCTTTTTGACCTTTTTTTTAATGACTTTTATTTGATACATCTTTATTTGAACTTTGCTAGTCACCTTTACATGCTAGAGGGTTACGAAACAAACGTTTTCCATTTTTTGATGATTTTAAAGTAATACTCAAATTTGATAGAGCAACCGATGAACAAACTGAAATACCAGCAATATAGTTGAATCATTAAATGCTAATAAGGATGCTTACTTCTCTATTGAGTTTGATATCAATGTCGAAAAAAATGAGGAGTGAGAAGATAGTGAAGACAAAGACAAAGACAACAATTTTGTTCGGAATCCAAAGAGATTTTTTTTTTCTTTTCTTTTCCTCTTCTTTTTTTTTTTTGAATATAAACTACTCAGAAAGTTTTTCTCATCAAATCAAAAATTCTCCTCTCACTTGAGGCTTGATAGCTTTTGAAAATTTAAAAATCTGAAAAAGGCTTTTCTTAGTAAAGGCTCGACAACTTTAAAAATCATCTTGAAAAAGCTCCTCTCAATAGAAGCTCAACAACTTTAAAAATCCATCTTGAAAACTCCTCTCAGCAGAGACTCAACAACTTTAAAATCTCATCTTGGAAAAGCTCCTCTCAGCAGAGGCTCAACAACTTTTGAATTTTATCTTGAAAAAAGCTCCTCTCAACAAATGCTTGATAATTTTTGAAAATTTAAAATCTAAAAAATGCTCCTCTCAACAACTTTTGAATTTTATCTTTGAAAAAACTTCTCTCAGTAGAGGCTCAACAACTTAGAAATTTGAAAAGCTTCTCTCAGCAAGGCTCAGTAACTTTAAAATTTCATCTTGGAAAAAGCTCATCTCAGCAGAGGCTCAACAACTTTAAAATTTTCATATTGAAAAAGCTCCTCATAGTAGAGGCTCAACAACTTATAATTTCATCTTGGAAAAAGCTCATTTTCAGCAGAGACTCAACAACTTTTAAATTTTATCTTGACAAAAGCTCCTCTCAGCAGAGGCTCAACAACTTTAAAATCTCATCTTAAAAAAGCTTCTCTCAGTAGAGCTTCAACAACTTTAAAATCTCATTTTGAAAAAGCTCCTTTCAGGAGAGGATCAATAACTTTAAAATTTCATCTTGAAAAAACTCCTCTCAGCAGAGGCTCAACAATTTTAAAAATCTCATTTTAAGAAAGCTCCTCTCAACAGAGGCTCAATAACTTTAAAAATCTCATATGTTCTCAAAACTAAGTTCTTATATTTGAACAAGTAAAATTTTCTCTCTTTGAAAATTTTTGTTTGATTAGAAAATGAAAATCTCTATCATTATTATTCATGGATGCATGTACTAAGTGCTCTAAATGCAATGCATGTAATGCAATTAAAATTATTCATTGTAGTAAAAAGGTTCAAAATTCTCAACAATTGCCATATGACCAATCTATTCTTAACATCTGACCATTGTATTCTTCCTACCGATACTTTTCTTCACTACCGATACTTTTCTTCAAAAGTCTACAACATCAATGTCTCCACCATTTCTCTTTTTTTTTTTTCATTTGCCTTTGTAAACTTTTAAAAAGTAATACTAAGATTTTTTCATGTTTTGCTTTTCTTTTCATCATTTTAAGTCCAAGATCAATAAAATGCAATCAACATTTTTTCTATTCGTATGGCAGAACAGAGAATGAGAATAAAAAAATGGATAGGTGTTATTTTCAAAGGAAAGATAGCATATTTTATTAGAATGATAATAAATGCATGGCAAAGTATTTGAGTTGAAACAAAGGTGCCCAAATAATTATCATAAGATAATCATGAACAAAATATTCTCAGATTCTTTTCTTAAAACTAAATTAGATGACTTCTTTGATCCTTCAGAGTTCATCAAACTATATTTGCCCCTGTATTGTGGAATGATGCTTCATCTTCGCACCCAAGCTACCTTTTTTCAGGTTTTCAGCTTAAATGAGTCATTATTTTTCATTTTTTTCTTTCAAGCAAAATATTTCTTCATAGCATCTAAGTTTATCGGGTAGGTAAATCACTTCTGTCCATTTTTACCAAAATCAATCCCCATCGAAAAGAGCCACGTACGGGGCCTCTTAATTTGGTGTCCATTTTTCTCGATTGTCATGTTTATTTGGAAGGATCTTTTTCGGCACTAAGTCTTTTTCTCTAAAGCAACAGGAATGCATTTTTTTATCATGTGCTCTCATCATCCTCTTTTGATATAATTGACCATGATAAAGTGCTGTAAGTATTTTCTCTTCAATGAGGTTCAATTACTTGTAGCGACTTTGAATCCATTCTACTTCCTCTAACTCTACCTCCATTAGGATTCTCAGCAAGGGAATTTCCACTTCGACCGGTAGCACAGCTTTCATTCCATATACCAAAGAAAACGGTATAGCCCCAGTAGATGTTCAGATTGATGTTCTATAAGTATGTAAAGCAAAAGGTAACTTCTCATACCAATCTTTGTAAGTATCGGTCATTTTTTTTAGGATTCTTTTGATATTCTTGTTCGTAGCCTCCACTACCCTATTCATTTTCGGACGATATGATGCAGAATTATGATGATGGATCTTGAATTAAGTGTACACTTCATTCATCATTTTGCTGTTTAAGTTTTTGGTATTATCAAAAATAATTATCTCTGAAAGCTCATATCTGTATATTATCTCTTTTTTTATGAACTTGCATACCACAGATCAGGTCATGCTAGCATATGATGCTACTTCTACCCACTTTGTGAAGTAATCAATCATCACAAAGATGAATCTATGGTCGTTTGAAGCTTTTGGAGTAATGGGATCGATGACATCCATGCCCCACATAGAGAATGGCTATAGAGGAGACAAAACATGCAATATTGTTAGAAGAGTGTGGATCTTGTCAGCATAGATCTGACACTTATGGCATTTTCTGACATAATCAATACAGTCACTCTATATTGTCAACCAATAGTATCCAGCCCTCATAATTTGCCTGGCCATTATATGACCATTTGCATGTGCCCTACAAACTTCATCATGCACTTCTTCAATAATCCTCTTCGCTTCAACTACATTTACACACCTTAAGAGTACTTGATCTTGACCTATTTTTAAGCTTGGTCAACTTTTTACGATAACCTGATTTTGGCTTTCGAGTGAATACTTTATCTGGACACTGTAGTTCTATCCTGAGCAAAATTGAATACTCCTCAATAGTTGGCATTAAATCCTCTTGATTAAAAGTGAAGTATCAATAGGATGGATCCTAAACTTGTATAGCTATTCTGATCAATTGTACATCAATCACTACCGAAATGAGAGATGCAATCTACCCATACTTTTTGCAAAAACTTCTTTTTTCATTTAATTGACCCAAGATATGGCTAAGTCATCAAAATTATTTTGTGTGAGATCTAAATGTACTTTTTCGGGTAATTCAGACACATAATCAATAGGCAAACAATCTTCACTATTTTTTGGGCTTTTTTTTTATGAAACATGTACCTTATTATATGGCTCACATGAGACACTAACTGAAGATGAGCAAATTTGTAGCTCTATGGGATCTATGAAAACTTCTTGGGAGAAATATGTCCTATAGCAAATATCTCAATGCAAAATTGTATGATATCATTAATGTAAAAAAAAAAATGAAACAAAATTGAGTTAGTGTGAGGTTTAAGAAAAAAACATTTTTTTTTAGATTTTTTGTTTTGTTTTATTTTGTATTATACATAACTTTTATTCTTAGGAATTTTCCTACAAGAAGGTGGACGAGGCTCTACCTAAGGTTGGTTTCCTAGGCTTATTACATACTGAGTTTAGATTGACACGTGTCTAAAAGTTCCCAAATTGTTTATCACTGTCATTCATGCTGAACTAGTGAGGCACCTCAATCCTCACTCATTACAAGCTACGAATGAAAATGGTTCAATTTGAGTGAAAGTATTTTTCTTGCCATTGCAGAGGTTATCACCTCATGAGAGCATAGGTACTCTACTTCCTCTTATAAGGGACAGAGCTCGGGTATAGAGCTTATGCATGAGATGCACCGTGTCATTATGTGTGCAAATATATCTTAATTTATTTAGAGTAATATTTACAAAAAAAAATAAACATAAGTTGCATAGTAAAGAAATGTGTGTGAATTTTTCTTTTGTTTTTGATTTGTTTTTTTTTTTTTTTGGAATCAAAATCTAAGAACCTAAGAAACACCAATTAAGACTATTTAAAGCAAAATTGAGGATAATACATAGTTAATTTTGGCCTGACTTTTGAAAACAAATAGCTTTCCCAGTGGAGTCGTCAAGCTATCGTAACGGTTTTGTGTCCGCCCGATGAATTTGGAAACAAAAATAAAAGAACAAAAAATGGAGTCGCCACCAATCTTTTTTTGGCTAGGTGCGATTGGCCACCTATTAAAACATATCCTTTTAATGAAATCTTAAAATTAATTAAAATTTATTAAAAGGATAATTTTAGGGTCTACGTAACAGTCTGGGTTCGAAAGTCGGTTATGCGTAGGGAAGGATTAGCACTCCCACAGCGTTCGTTTAAAAATGGTACCAATTAACTATGTGTCATCCTTTGATTTTGATGAAAAATAGTCTCATTTTCAATGTTTTTAAAAACTAATTCTTGATTTTTTATTTATTATAAATTATTTTTATTTATTAATTGTTGTTTCATTTTTATTTGAGAAAAATAAATTAGAACATTTTTTATCGAAATAATTCTTAAAATATTTCAGTACGTTGGTAACATCAGAAGAACTTTTTCTTACCTAGAGATTTCTTAGGCATCACTTTTCGGAATACTTTAGAATCTCATCCTTAGAGGTTCGAATTTACTTTTCGTAAAAAATTATGTCGTGCATGCAATGTAGAATGTTACTAAGTTGATGCACACATTTTATTCTCTTTTTTAGAAATTTTATTAATTATTTTATTTAATTTTTATTTTTTTAATTTAAATTTTTAAAGAAAAATTAATTTTTATTATATTGAAGTTTTTATAAAAATATTCCAATACACTGGTAACATTTAAAAAAAAATCTTCTCACCTAAGGATTTCTTAAAGCATCTCTACTCGGAATACTTTTAAATCCTATCATTCGATAAAATTTCCTTTCTCTCATTTTTTATTACTTATTCTTAATTTATTAATTAGTTTTTATTTATTATTTTATATAAAAAAATTTTATTGTATTAAAAATTTTTTATAAATACTCCAATACGCTAGTAGTACTTTAAAAAAAATTTTCACCTAGAGATTTCGTAGGCATTACTACTCGGAATACCTTTGAATCTCATCGTCGGATAAAAATTTTTTTAATTATTTTTTATTATTCTTTATTATTTTAAAAGATTTATTTTAAAGTTAATAAAATTATAAAAAACCTTTATCATATATTTTACTATTTATTTTTATTAATTAATATTATAAAACAATAAAAATTTATTTTGGTAATTTAACCATTTTTAACATGCATAAATATTAAGAATAATAATTAAAATAACAAAAATAAAATCTTAAAAAATCTTTAAAAAAATTTTTTTTACCTGAACCGAACCGATCAACGGTCCAATCAACGCGCGGTTTAGTTTGACTGTTCGGTTGCGTTCAGCAGTTCAATTTCGATTCAATCAGACTGATCAAAGGCCTGATGAAAGAAGTAGGTCGCGAGTCGGGTGCACGGACACCGGGTCGGGTCACGGGTTGACGCGTGGATCCTTAGGGTTCAAAACGACGTTGTTTTGGCCTTTAGGCCTCTATATATAACTGAAATTTTTTTTTGTTCATTTTTTTCTGTTTTAGAAAAAAAAAAGGAGAGCTTTGAGGGAGCTGCAGAGCTTCCTCACCGTCCAGTCGTCGGACAGCCGCGTTGGCCGTCGTCGGGTCATCGACAGTGGTCATTGCCGATGATCGAAAAATTATCGAAATTTCTCAAAATACTCTTCTTGACTTCTTGAGTTCAGATCTACTGTCCTTTTTAGAAGAAAAAGCTCCGATCGATGTAGATTAGGGTTTGAAGTTTTTTGAGTTATTATTTTTTTTTTTGAAAACCCGCACTGATCGCTCTCTTTTTTTATTGCAGGAAAGCTCTAAGCGCTAGGGTTCTTCAACGAACGACGAGTACTACTTTTTTTTTTACAGGGTTCCCTTTCTTCTTCTTGTTTCCCCTCTTTTTCTTCCTGTTCGGCCAAGATCTCTATTTATAGAGCTCCAGTAGTGAATGGCATAGGGCTCGGCATGGGGTGCAAGCACGAGCTTCATGCTGCCTTTATTTGTTTCTGTCTTATTTGACAGTGAAGGTAGTGGATAAGGTGTGGATAGTTGGGTTAGGAGGGATGGGTGGTAGGGTATGGTGGCAGTGGTGCCTTTTCTGGCACTACTGCCATCCCTAATTTTTTTTGTTTTTTTTTTTGTATTTTGTATTTAATAATATTATTATTATTTTTATAGGACAAATTTGATGTCCACATTATTGTAGTATTATTTTTTAAGAATTTCAGTCCAATCATTAACAATGTTAAATTTTATTCGTTAAATGGTTGACATGGCTACTGATGTGGCATTTTTATTAGTTTTTAACATTGTTAATGTTGACGTATATTACAAATTCTAGCCACGTGCACTACCAAAAACCAACATCAGTATTGACATAAATATTTCTTAAACTTAATAATATCTTAATATCATTAAAAAAAACTTTGAAAATTAAAAAAAAAAACGATTGAAACCTTAAAAGCTAAAGAAATTCTTCACACAACAAAAATCCCCAAATTTGCAACCCTAATTAGAATCCCACATGGAATAACCCAAAAGAAAAACCAAATGATGATATCGAACCTTTGAAAGAATAGTAATTTTAGCCTAGAATTCATCCAAAACCTTGCTTGTAATCACATGAGCCTCCATTCTTTTAATTGCAATTTGTGTTTCGTCATCTAGTTCCCTTTTATAAACTACACCAAAGCCACCATTGCCAAGCTCATTTTCTGGTACAAAGTTTTTTGTCATATTTCTAAGAACTTGAATTGATATGATCAAATTTCTAGCTTCAATGACATGAGACTCTCCAATGTTGCTACTATTTCTGCTTGTAGAACCACTCCCAGTTAGTGTAGAAGTGCTTCCATTGGTGTTATTGGCAATAACTATCTTAACCACATTATCTGAATTAGATGGATCTTTTGGGTAGATTACCAGGGAGTTGAAGCCAACTTACTATCTTTTCTCTTTTTATAATAGTAGATGGATAGAGGAACGATAAAAAAAGCAAGAACTGCAAAACTTGCAACATAAGCACCTATTGAAACAACTGTGTTTCTTTTGAAACCTTTTTGTTTTCATTAATTCCATAAAAGAATCAGTCGGACTAGTACTTGAACCTTTCGATGAGGGTTAAAAATTTGGGAATTTTTTGTTGCATGAAAATTTCTTCAGCTTTCAGGGTTTCAATCTTTTTTTTTTTTTTGGTTAATGATATTTAGATATTATTAGTTTAAGAAATATTTGTGTTAATGTTGACGTTGCTTTTTGGTAGTCTATGTGGCCAGAATTTATAATATACGTAAGTATTAACATTGTTAAAAATCAATAAAATTGCCACATAAATAGTCATGTCAGTCATTTAATGGATAAAATTTAACATTATTAACGATTGAACTAAAATCTTTAAAAAATAATATTACAAGGATTAAAAGAACTAAATTCCTAAAAATCGACAAATACAGAGACCTTTAGCATATTATGACCCTTCTTTTTATCAAAAAATCCAATTCAATATCTTATTTTACTTCTATCAATTATGGTATGTGATAGGCATGGGAAATGGGGCGGGGAACGCCAATAAGAAAAGTTGTAGTGAAGTCGACTTGGAAGACAACCACAGAAATTAAATTTTTTTTATAAATGAATGAGAAAACCTATTACCATTCAATTATTCGAAAAATAAATTTAAATAATTTTTTATACAATTCTCTTTTCTTTTGTATACAAAGATAACAGAAAGATTTTTAAAATTTTTTACATCAAAACTAATATTGTGGACAGTGTTATGCTCTGATCATGAAGTTAGCAGAGTTGATAGTCATATTCAAGTTATAAAATAAGTAAATTTATTAATAGTATTATATATAATAATAATAAGTAGACATAAAAAAAAATTCTAAATTTATTACTGTATTCATCAAATCAACGTGTATCCAATCGTCACGTCACTCGCTCAAAGTGGTTGACACGCTGGCCGCTCGCCCACCATAGATTTACGAACCGTTTGCTGGCCAGAAGCTACCCGTCCTATTTCTTTCAGTAATGTAATATTAACAGACTATTTTATGATAAGCCACCTAGTCTAGGATGATTAAATACCATCAACCCACAGCCCACAACTCATGAAAACACTCTTAATGATTTCTCGTCAACTATCATTTAGATTTTTAGTAAGAAGGCATGATTCTTTAATAATATAAATAATGTGTTCATTCATGGCATTTATAATTTTAGTCCTATTACTTTACGGGGCGTTTTAAATATGCTTCACCTTTTTTTCTTTTCACATTCTAATTTTTTTTTAATTTTTTATAAATAAAATTACTTAACTACTTTTCTTACAAGGTTTTGGATATCTACCATTTTGAAAAGTTATATTTTTTTGAAAATATATTTTCAAAAAATTATAACACTTTTCAAAAATAAATTGTAAAAAATGAAAAAAAATTTTAAAAAAAATTACAAAAAAATTTTGTTAAAATTATTTATAAATTAATGTTATAAAAAAGTTATTATTAAAAAATTATAAATTTTAAAATTAATAAAAAATTATTTTTATTATTTTAGAATTATAAAATTTCATTTTTAACACTCTCAAAAATATATTTATGAGAAATATTATGATTTCTCAAAAATACATTTTCAAAAAATTTTATAATTTTTAAAAGATAAATTTTTAAAAATTATTAAATTTATGAAATAACATTTTAATAATCTCATTAAAAAAATTAAAAAAAAATGAGATGTATGAATAAAACAAAAATGCATTTAGAATTCCCCATTCCTTTCAACTCTTTCGCATTCATGGCATTTACAATTTTAGTGCATGGGCCAAAACTAGTTTCTCAAATCATGTTCACACTTCACAGCGCACCACTTTTCCAACTTTTCCACCATTTTATTTATGGCATTTACAATTTTAGTCCATGGGGCCAATGGATATAGTAAAAAGAAAAATGGGAAGAGGGATTTACAAAAAGAGGTAATAAAAGAAATTTTTATATTTTGATCTAATAAAAAAAATTACTCAAAAGGAAACAATAGTTTTTAGGATTAATAAGTACTATGCTTTTACTTTTTTAACCTTAGTAGACAAAAGACACATTTATATCAAACCTAATATGTACAATGTACCCTAAAAATATGTACATAAAATTACAATTATATGTATATTTTATTATAAATATATGTACATTTTTTGAGACCATAAAAAATTTTAAAAATAAAAAATTAGTGTATACATATATATATATATATGTATTGATCTGCATCTTTTGTAACTTTATAATCCACTTTATAATTTTTATAATTTATTTACTTTTCAACAACGCAAAGAGCTTGGTAAGATCATCAATGATTTTTTTAGCTTCAAGATCAAAACATAACTAACAAAATATAGTAAATGAAACAAAAATCACTCAAATTAGAGATTAGAGAGTCAACAAATCATTAACATACAAAAAATATATATCTCTACTTATTATCTTATTAAGCATAAAAGAGAGTATGCAAAATCAGTTCTTTCACTTCTTACCTTTTGTCCATACTTATGAAATTACTTAATGTTAAATAAGGTACTTTAAAATACTTTACCGTATAATATTCCTTAATATTATGTACATAAAACTACAATTATATTTACATGTTATTAGACAATGTTCCTCTCTATTAAAAGAAAGCCAAATCCAAACGCATAGTTTTCTTCAAAGACTGGCCAAATCGACGAGACCCTCATGTAATTAAAAAAAATTAAAGTGATTATATAATATTTGAATAATGAAGTAATTTTTGTCAAATATGATTTTTTTCTCAGCCAAAGAGATTTAATTAATAAGAAAAATTGTTACACTTGATGATCTTGTGCTGAAAATGCAGTATCAGCCTCAATATATCACCTATAGGCAAAATAGATTCAATTACAACCAAGCATAAAAAAGATTCTTACTATCACCACCCATCCTTGCCAAGGAGTCGGCAAAGCAATTGCCATCTCTGTATGTACGCACGAATTCCACTTCACCAACGGTTTCGACATGTTTATCTATTTCAGCAAAATTTTGCCAATGCATCCATGGTCTCGAGTTTTTGTTGCAAACCCAATTAATAGCAACTCTAGAGTCTGACTCCAGGATTAGCGCAAATTTTTTTAGAAAAGAAGAGGAAGCAAAAATTTGTAGAGCAGTCTTTATGGCCAGTAATTTTACCATATTAGATTCCTGTTCTCCTAGTGGCCCATAAAATAAAGCTAAAATCTTACTTTCTGAATCTCTAAGGACTCCATCACATCCTGCTTTCCCTGGTTTTGTTCTAGCAGATCCATCAACATTAAATTTTAATCTGTTTGCAGCTGGATTCATCCACCTCTCTTTTATCTTGTGCACGCATCAATTCTCCCATTTCTTTTGGACTTATCCACCATAATGCTTCATCCTCTGCCAGAGCTCCTTCTATAGCTTTTACACAGAGTTTTGTCAATTCAGTTTGATCTAATCAATTTTGGTTATATTCAGTTAATCAAAGTAGTTTAATTGGTGAAGTCAATCTATTTTTGTGTCTAAAATCGATAATCAAATCACCCGAATTAACTGATTTTTATATAAATTTTTAAGAATGATAATTATGTAATTTTATAACCACTTAAAAAGAATCATAATTTTTGACTGCTTCTATTTGCATTTTATTTTATTACAAAATAAAATACTAAAACTATAAAATTAGTATTTTAGGTGTAATAAAATTAGTATTTATATGTCAATCAATGATTTTGATTTTGTCTTTTTAATAAATTTATCTAATATTTTAAAATATTATTTTTTTGTAAAATTTATAATTATGATAAAATTTTATAAATTTTCAGTTAAAAAATATTATAATTTTCTAATAAAATTAATCCCTTTCAGCCCAACCCCAAATCCACCAAATGAAATATATGTCATATATTTATAATAAAGGTGTTTATCGGACACGTCGAACTACACCAGGCTCAGTTAGCACTTTAAACTCTTTCCCAAATCTCGACTTCATTCTACTGAAAAAATTATCAAACATAAAAAATTTAGATCATTCGATAAAATTATTATATCAGTATCAAGAAAGATAATAAATGTGAAACAAATTACATTCTAATCTTTTAAATCTTCCTAATCCCTTAATGCATTAGATAAAAAATTTCATAATTTAAATAATACTATGAAAAGATAAAATTTATGCATATTTTAATCTAAGATAAATCAAAAACAAACAGTTGATATTATAAGATAAACTACATTCGATGTCAACGATTAGTAGACAAAAATACTGTAACAATTAATTGTAATAGTCATTGTAATGATATTGTAAATAAAAATTTTATTGTATACTATAACAGTAACTATATAAAATTACTATTTATAAATTAAAATTTTTTTATTTAAGCTTCAGTTTCTTTGAGCTGGAACCTCTAACAGCTCAAAAATATTGATTAATTTTTTTAAATATATTTATAATTAAATTTAAATAAAAGATTTTTTATTAATGAAATAATAATTTAAACTGAGCCTGAGCTTTAAAATCTATGTTTAGGACCTGGTCTAAGCCTGTTTCGACCTATTTTACAAATATTTTGAAACAACTCGAATACCTTTAATAATTCATAAAAACTCCTTTTCTTGTTCTTTACGAACATATGTTGCTCATTTATTTCTAGATAAATTCGTCTGTGGTTCTAAATTATTATTTTTTTATTCAGGTTCTAGCTACTTTAGTTATCGATACCCAAATCTTTTTAAATTATCTTATTTTGACTTTTACCCATGTTGTTGCTTATATGCACAACACGTGGACAATTCTTGACATGTTATATAGAATTTGTTTTTTTCTCTATTGTTATGGAAAAATGTGATAAAGGACTAAACTGAACCACTTTAAGAGGCTAAGAATTAACATAAATGAAACAATTGAAAAGTTAGGTATTGAAATATAATCAAAATAAAAGGTTAAGAATCATAGTTGAAATTTGCCCTTTGTGAATATAACTTTTTTAGGTAATTTCCTATATGCTTTATATGTAAAATTAAAATTACGTTCATAATTTTAACAATTTTTATTTATAAAATGAATTCATTTATTTTTTAAGGTTAATGAAAAATTAAAACTCTGAAAATATAAAGTAATTAAATGTTAATGTTAAGTTTTTGTATATTATCAGCTGAGTCCATTTAAAGGATATCTTTTAATAAAATTAAAATTTTTATTTATAAATTAAACAGATTTAATAATAAAAATATTTAAAATAATTATCTAAAAATATAATAAGCAACAATAATTTTTTTTATCATTTAAAAAAATTACTATCATATTTTTATATATTGTTATAAAAATTTTGCACTGCCTATAGCTATGTTGTGCGGCCGAAATATTGAGAGCAAGCAGTATCTAGTGCTGGTGGGATCGAGTATCATCAAGCTCTTGATTTGAGAGAGAGAGTCTGTATGTGCAACTTTTGCCTTGTTTTCTTTATTTTATCTGTTTGTCTTATTATTATTATGGTAATATATGACATCAACTTCTCAATATGTACAAAAGCGCAGTTGGAATCAGCAGAATGCTGATACCGACTCACTTGTGTTCATATATCTTTTCGCCAAAGCCAATGGCTAATCTTGCACATGTTGGACACACATAATATACGTGCAACTTGTTATGTCATGACTTGCTTTACAACATATGTCATATGTAACAGATAAAAAAAAAAATGAAAAACAGTTTTTCAAAGCAAAATTTAATTTTGAGATTTTTTTTTTTTTTTAAAATTCAACTCAGAGTAAAGAGTTTGTCTTTCATAGACCAAACTTATTTCTAAAATAATTATAAAATAAGATAATATCTGCCTGAAAAGATAAATAATAAATATAAAATCCTAAATAATCTTCTTATATAAACATAACTTAATAATAACTTATCCTAAATACATAAATAAGATAATTGTTTAAAAATTGATGATCCTGCAATTGAAATGATCATAAGAGGATTAAATTCTCCACAAGATCATTAACTGTTAGCTAGTTCTAGTTTAAGATGACTATCTGGTGTTGTTTGATTTTGTAAAATATCCTTTATAGCTTCAGAAATTTTCACCTCTTTAATTGGTCATCATAATAATATTTCTAAGAGGCCAGTTTGTCCAATCACTATATTACGGATGCACTTAATTTTGTGCTTTCACTTATAGCACGTTGTAACTTGACAATCCATTGGTTTAATGACCTAACTCTAATACCAAATGATACGTCCAAATAAAAAGAAAGAAAATGGAATTGACTTTTTCAAATGAAATCTAAGCCTTGGGATTTTTTTACTAAAAAATTACATTTTTTAGAGATAACCTTTTATATATATATATAAAAAAAACTTAATTCTAAGATAATTATGATGAATAAAATACATAATATTATTTGGATGTGTATCAGCATTATAAGATCATAATATAAAAATTAGCATACAACATATGTGTTAGGGACATATAATGGTCAAAAGGGCATAGTGATTTTTTTCTCTCTCTTAATCTGCAGTAGACAATCAGGGGTATCTGGGTCATTTGTGCCGAGCTGATTTGTCAGGTTGGTCTGACATCTTTAGTGCCACCTCAACTCAACCCTGTCCTAATTGTCTCCTTTTTGTCCCTCTCACCTATAAATATGGGGACTCAAGCACCATAAAGTCAGGTTTCTCTCATTCTTCCCTCATTTCTCACCTCTTTTTTCACTTGATCCTTACTGACTTACACATCGGAGTGCAAACGTAGGGAACACCTGCTGCTTTTGCCTCTAATCATTCTTTTTTTCTGTCTTTATAGGATTACCCTCAAGTCGAAGCTCGGCATAAATATTTGGCGTATCAGGGAGGGGACTAGCATGTTCATAATAGCCAAGCATAGAACAATGCCACCTAGAAAAAGAACTCAAGAGTAAGGAGAGACAGCCACTCTAACTGGAACAAAAACTCATTAAGCCAACATTTTATTTGCCTAGTGCAACCATAGGCTAGGCCAATCACGGAGCAATTTCAAACTTGACCGAGCAAATATAAGTCCTCAAACAGATGCTTCAAACTATAACCACACCATAAGTCTTCAAAGTGCCAAACTTAGTCACACCAGGCTGAGAAGTTGTTGTCAAGCAACCAAGCTACAAATAGGTCGAAGCCTTCTTGGCCTTCAGAGAAGAATAGCACACCAATCCAACCCCTCATTGGCCCAGCTACAATTCTACACATGCCACAACCCAAAAGTCCAAACAAATAGACTATGAATGCCAATCGAACCAAGATTTGAAAGCTTGTATGTGAGCCATGGAGAAAGAACTAAAAAAGAAACTAGTAACATTTGAGGATGAGCTCAAATTTTTGGAGACTCCACCTTTTACTGAAGAAATCGATAGAGCCATGTCTCCCAAAGAATTTAAAATGCTGACCTTGGAGATATATGACAATACTTTTTATCCCTTTGATCATTTAGAACTTTATAGAACTAACATAATGATAGAAGGGGTAGATGAGGCTCTAATGTGCAAGGGTTTGGCCTTTACTTTGAAAGGCACAGCTTAGTCTTAGTATAGCCACCTGGAGCTGAGGTCAATCAATATATTCAATGAGCTCAGCTACTCATTCCTATCCCAATTCATGAATAGTTGAAGAGTTAAAAAAACAACCTTAAGCCTGATGTCAATTCATCAAGGGTGAAATGAAACTTTAAAAAGTTACGTTACGCATTTTAACGTAGAAGCTTTACAGGTCAAAGACCTAGAATAGATGATCATTCTTGCCGAATTGACCAGTGGACTCAATGATAAATAGTATGAGTTAAAGTTGACATTATCATTGGAACCACCCAAAACTCTGGCCAACATCCTACTAATAGCAAAGAAATATATCAATGTTAAAGCTACAATGAAAATAAACCAAGGTGAGAGAGGCTTATCCTCCTCATCGACGGTTGAATTGAGAGAAACTTATCCCTTTCATCGATTGTACAAAAGGTAAAGAATTCTACAATCCTCCCCCAAAAGAGCGACAACATAGAGCTTGAAGCCCCAATAGAGAAAGAAGCTACGCTGCATTGAATACCTCCCGTGTGAGGATTTTGATGCAAATCAAAAGAAATCTTGACCTCAGATGGCCAAAGCCACTGAGATAGAATACAAGACAAGATTCGACTAAAAAATGTGCTTTCCATCGAGATATTGTCCATAATACAGAAAACTGTGTCATCTTGAAAAATGAGATCAAAGCTCTAATTAGGTGAGGTCAACTGAAAAGATTTGTCAGACAGAAAAGACAAGACCAATTTAGAAGAGATTACAGAAATGACCATAGAGCACCCACCAGAAGTAAAAAGGGAAGATCAGATCAAGAAGGAAAGGATGCCCAAGGGGAGAAGTTGAATCAAGAAAAAGTTTAAACTGACAATAATAGACCAATTGCCAAAGTGATTAACATGATCACAGGAGGCAGCTCCACCTCAGTAAAAAGGAAGTTCAACCTAGGCTTTGTAATGGCAATAGGCACATCAGTTAAGAAAGAAAAAGATTAGAGAGACAAGCCGATCTCATTCAGCTTAGAAGATTTAGAGGGGATCCAACACCCATATGATGATGCCATAGTAATCACAGACTTGGTTTACAACAATGTCGTCAAAAGAATCCTATTCGATAATAGGAATTCAACTGACATTATATACTATGGCTATTTTTAAAAAATAGGGATAAGGGAAGATCAGTTGAAGCTGATCACCACAACACTAGTTGGGTTTGAAAATGAATAGGTGCTAGTAAGAGGTACCATCAAGCTCTCGATCTCCTTAAGAACAAAGCCGAAGATGATCACCTTGGTTGTGAAGTTCATGGTAATAGATATCCCATCTGCCTATAACATGACCTTAGGTGTACTTAGCCAATTTGTTATGTGGCTTATAAGCTTAACTCCCTATTTAAAAGTCAAAATCTTAGAAAAGTTCAGGGAGACTAATCCACAGCACGACAATGTTATGTTATAATGATGAAGGGTAAGACTAGAAAACAGATAGGTAACTCATCGATATAAAGGTGGAAGACAAATAGAAGTCAACACAAAAAGCTGACAAAATGTAAAAAATTGACAATGAAAGCATAGAACTAAGGCTAATCTAACAAAAGTGTTCTTTTAAGCCACTACGAACTCTTAAGCTCTACAAAAGTCTAATTTTATTCTATTTTTTTAATTTTTTGAGACAACAGTGGAAGCGATCAAGCTCTTAAGCCAGCATAAAAAATTAATATTACTTGGATCAAGCTAACATGCTGGCCAAAACATAACATTAAATGAAGAGTACACTTCACATCTACTAATACTTTCAACAAGTTGTTCAATATACTAATCATCATGTCAGGACCTATTTTTGTAGGAAATAATCCTGACCTATAGAACAAAAAGAGATAATCGATTAAAAATCAAACTCAAATGAAAATCGACTTGAGTCGATTAAAGACCTCATGATAATTTTGTTATAGAATAATACTCTTTAAAAATACATGCAAATCGAAGCCAAGCTCTAGCATAAGGACCAAGTGATTTAACTTATAAAAGATAATGCTGACCTATTTACCTGGACACCATCCGACATACTCGGGATTCATACTGAAGTAATGGTCTACAAACTACATACTAATCCCAAGGTTAAACTTTGGCAAAAGTAAAGAGCTTTTACCCCAAAAAAAAATAGGCCATCGAGGAAAAGATAGATAAATTATTATGAGCTGACTTTATCAGGAAGGTCTACTGCCCTAAATAACAAAGAACAACAAAAAAAAACTGAATAAGAACAAAGAACAACAAAAAATAAAAAATGTGCATGGACTTTATTGACCTGAATAAGACTTATTCAAAGGATAGCTTCCCCATCCCTAGCATAGATAAGCTAATGGATGATAGCACTAAGTATGGCCTTCTTCACTTTATGAATGCTTACTTTGGCTACCAGTAGATCAAGATATTGAAAGAAGATAATGTTAAAATAACTTTTATATTAAAAAAGCTTGTACTGTTATAAGGTCATGCCTTTCAGACTAAAAAATGTAAAAATGACCTACCAAAAACTGGTCAACAAAGTATTCAAAGACCAAATTGACCTTAATATGGAGGTATATGTAGATGACATGATAGTCAAGAGTAAAAGTCTGATCAAACATTTGGAAGACCTCAGAGAAACCTTTAGCATTCTAAGAAAATACAATATGAGACTTAACCCAAGCAAATATGTTTTTGAGGTTACATTGAGTAAGTTCCTTAGCTACATAATCAACCAAAGAGGGATAGAAATGAACCTTGAGAAGGTTCAAGCATTCATACAAATGAAAGCATTGACCTTAATAAAAAAGATGTAGAAGCTAACAGGCAAAATAGTCGTACACAATCAATTCATTTCCAGATTGGCAAAATGATGTTTACCATTTTTCAAAACTCTCAAAAATATCTTTGACTTCAGATGGACTACTCAATGCCAAATAGCTTTCGATGAACTTAAAGAGTTCTTATCCTCCCCACCTTTCCTGTCAAAACTGAAGATTGGCGAAACACTGTACAATTACTTGACCAACATAGATTAAGTTTTTAAATTGATCTTAGTATAAAAAATAAGAAAAATTAATGACTGATCTATCTTGTAAGCAAAGTATTAACAGGGCCTAAAGTTAACTATAGCAGTATTGATAAATTGGCATATGCCATGGTTAGCTTAGCTAAGAAACTTAAGTCGTATTTTCAGGCCCACACAATCCATGTCTTGACGAATTAGCCATTGAGGTAAGTCTTACAAAAGCCTAAAATGTTAGAAAGGCTAATCAAATGGGTAGCAGAGCTCAGTGAATTTAATCTGTACTTTTTACTCAGATTGGTATTAAAATCACTGATGCTGACTGACTTCATAGTAAAATGTATCTCAACACGATCAAAGAGTTAGAGAAAAAAGAGAAAACCCTAGATAAAAATGATTGGAAGCTATTTGTTGACGAATCTGCTACAAGCCAAGGCAGAAAAGTAGGCTTCATTTTGATCAGTCTAGAAGGGATACAGTAGCCATATGCCTTAAGATTCAAGTTTAAGACATCCAACAATGAAATAGAATATGAGGCCCTGATAGCTAGCCTAAGGTTAACAACCAAGCTAAATGTCCAGCACATAACTGCTTATAGTGACTCCCAACTGGTGGCTGATTAAGTAAATGAAGAGTTTAGAGCTCAAAAAGAGGAAATTTGAAAGTACCTCGACAAAGCACTAGCTTTGATAGCTGGTTTCAAGAAAACCTAGGAAAAAAAGATATTGAGATAAAAAAACTCAATAGTAGATTCTTTATCTAAGTTAGCTTCAAGAACAATAATAGAAGGCTTGAACCAAGTTCTAGTAGAGGAATTAGTGCATAAAAGCAATGAGGACAAGCTTGTAGGACAAATCACAAAGAAAGAAACCTAGATGACACCAATCAAAACATACCAGACTATAAAAATTTTACCCAATGAAAGAGTTCATGCTAAAGCACTAATGAGAAAGGCACCCCAGTACATGATGATCGAGGAAAGATTATAGAAGAGATCTTTCAGTCTATCATACTTAAGATATGTTGATGAAAAGGAGGCAGAGTATATCTTGAGAGAAATCCATGAAGGAATATGTGAAAATCACCTCAGACCTAAGGCTACAAGAAGGTGGACGAGGCTCTACCTAAGGCTAGTTTCTTAGGCTTATTATATGTTGGGTTTAGATTGACACGTGTCTAAAGGTTCTCAAATTGTTTCTCACTATCGTTCATGCTGGCCTAGTGAGGCACCTCAATCCTCACCCATTACAGGCTACGAATGAAAAGGGTTTAATTTGAGTGAAAGTATTTTGCTTGCCATTGCAGAGGTTATCACCTCACGAGAGCATAGGTACTCTACTTCCTCCTATAAGGGACGGAGCTCGGGTATAGAGCTTATGCATGAGATGCACCGTGTCATTATGTGTGCAAATATATCTTAATTTATTTAGAGTAATATTTACAAAAAAAAATAGAGCATAAGAGGCATAGTAAAGAAATGTGTGTGAATTTTTCTTTTGTTTTTGATTTGTTTTTTTTTTTTTTTTGGAATCAAAATCTAAGAACCTAAGAAACACCGATTAAGACTATTTAAAGCAAAATTAAAGATAATAAATAGTTAATTTTGGCCTGACTCTTGAAAACAAATAGCTTCCCTAGTGGAGTCATCAAGCTATCGTAACGGTTTTGTGTCCGCCCGATGAATTTGAAAACAAAAATAAAAGAACAAAAAATGGAGTCGCCACCAATCTTTTTTTGGCTAGGTGCGATTGGTCACCTATTAAAACATATCCTTTTAATGAAATCTTAAAATTAATTAAAATTTATTAAAAGGATAATTTTTAAGGTTTACGTAACAATTTGGGTTCAGAAGTCGGTTATGCGTAGGAAGAATTTAGCACTCCCATAGCATTCATTTAAAAACGGTACAATTAACTATGTGTCATCCTTTGATTTTGATGAAAAAACAGTCTCATTTGCGATGTTTTTAAAAAATAATTCTTGATTTTTTATTTATTAATTGTTGTTTCATTTTATTTGAGAAAATAAATTAGAACATTTTTTATCTAAATAATTCTTTAAAATATTCCAGTACGTTGGTAACATCAGAAGAACTTTTTCTTACCTAGAGATTTCTTAGGCATCACTTTTCAGAATACTTTAGAATCTCATCCTTAGAGGTTCGAATTTACTTTTCGTAAAAAATTATGTCGTGCATGCAATGTAGAATGTTACTAAGTTGATGCACACATTTTATTCTCTTTTTTAGAAATTTTATTAATTATTTTATTTAATTTTTATTTTTTTAATTTAAATTTTTAAAGGAAAAAGAAATTTTTATTATATTGAAGTTTTTATATAAATATTCAAATACACTGGTAACATTTAAAAAAAAAATCTTCTCACCTAAGGATTTCTTAAAGCATCTCTACTCGGAATACTTTTAAAATCCTATCATTCGATAAAATTTCCTTTTCTCTCATTTTTTATTATTTATTCTTAATTTATTAATTAGTTTTATTTATTATTTTATATAAAAAAATTTTATTGTATTAAAATTTTTTATAAATACTCCAATACGCTAGTAGTACTTTAAAAAAAAATTTTCACCTAGAGATTTCGTAGGCATTACTACTCGAAATACCTTTGAATCTCATCGTCGGATAAAAATTTTTTTTTTTATTTTTTATTATTCTTTATTATTTTAAAAGATTTATTTTAAAGTTAATAAAATTATAAAAAACCTTTATCATATATTTTACTATTTATTTTTTATTAATTAATATTATAAAACAATAAAAATTTATTTTGGTAAATTTAACCATTTTTAACATGCATAAATATTAAGAATAATAATTAAAATAACAAAAATAAAATCTAAAAAAATCTAAAAATATTTTTTTTTACCTAAACCGGATCGATCAACGATCCAATCAACGCGCGATTTAGTTTGACTGTTCGGTCGCGTTCACAGTTCAATTCCGGTTCAGTTAGACCGATCAGAGGCTGACGAAAAAAGTAGGTCGTGGGTCGGGTGCACGGACCTCGGGTCGGGTCACTGGTTGACGCGCGGATCCTTAGGGTTCAAAACGACGTTGTTTTGGCCTTTAGGCCTCTATATATAACTAAAAATTTTTTTTGTTCATTTTTTTCTGTTTTAAAAAAAAAAAAGGGAGAGCTCTGGGGGAGCTCCAAAGCTTCCTCACCGTCCAGTCGTCGAACCGCCGCGTTGGCCGCCGTCGGGTCGCCGACAATGGTCATTGCCGGTGATCACCGGTGATCGAAAAATTATCGAAATTTCCCAAAATACTCTTCTCGACTTCTTGAGTTCAGATCTACTGTCCTTTTTTAGAATAAAAAGCTCCGATCGATGTAGATTAGGGTTTGAAGTTTTTTGAGTTTTTTTTTTTCTTTTTTTTTTGAAAACCCGCACTGATTGCTCTCTTTTTTTGTTGCAGGAAAGCTCTAAGCGCTAGGGTTCTTCATCGAACGACGAGTACTACATTTTTTTTACAGGGTTCCCTTTCTTCTTCTTGTTTCCCCTCTTTTTCTTCTTGTTCGGCCAAGAGCTCTATTTATAGAGCTCCAGTAGTGAATGGCATAGGGCTCGGCATGGGGTGCAAGCACGAGCCTCATGCTGCCTTTATTTGTTTCTGTCTTATTTGACAGTGAAGGTAGTGGATAAGGTGTGGATAGTTGGGTTAGGGGGGATGGGTGGTAGGGTATGGTGGCAGTGGTGCCTTTTCTGGCACCACTGCCATCCCTAATTTTTTTTATTTTTTTTTGTATTTTGTATTTAATAATATTATTATTATTTTTATAGGACAAATTTGATGTCCACATTATTGTAGTATTATTTTTTAAGAATTTCAGTCCAATCATTAACAATGTTAAATTTTATTCGTTAAATGGTTGACATGGCTACTGATGTGGCATTTTTATTAGTTTTTAACATTGTTAATGTTGACGTATATTACAAATTCTAGCCACGTGCACTACCAAAAACCAACATCAGTATTGACATAAATATTTCTTAAACTTAATAATATCTTAATATCATTAAAAAAACTTTGAAAATTAAAAAAAAAAAACGATTGAAACCTTAAAAGCTAAAGAAATTCTTCACACAACAAAAATCCCCAAATTTGCAACCCTAATTAGAATCCCACATGGAATAACCCAAAAGAAAAACCAAATGATGATATCGAACCTTTGAAAGAATAGTAATTTTAGCCTAGAATTCATCCAAAACCTTGCTTGTAACACATGAGCCTCCATTCTTTTAATTCAATTTGTGTTTCGTCATTTCTAGTTTCCCTTTTATAAACTACACCAAAGCCACCTTGCCAAGCTCATTTTTTGGTACAAAGTTTTTGTCATATTTCTAAGAACTTGAATTTGATTGATTCAAATTTTCTAGCTTCAATGACATTAGACTATCCATGTTGCTACTATTTCTCTTTTAGAACCACTCCCAGTTAGTGTAAACTGCTTCCCATTGGTGTTATGGCAATAATATCTAACCACATTATCTGAATTTAGATGGATCTTTTGGGTAGATTACCAGGGAGTTGAAGCCAATTTACTATCTTTTTCTCTTAAATAGTAGATGGATAGATGAACGATAAAAAAGCAAGAACTGGCAAAAACTTTGCAACATAAGCACCTATTTGAAACAACTGTGTTCTTTTTGAAACCTTTTTGTTTTTCATTAATTCCATAAAAGAATCAGTCGGACTAGGTACTTGAACCTTCGATGAGGGTTAAAAAATTTGGAAATTTTTTGTTGCATGAAAAATTTCTTAGTTTCAGGGTTTCAATCTTTATTTTTTTTGTTAATGCATATTTAGATATTATAGTTTAAGAAATATTTGTGTTATGTTGACGTGCTTTTTTGGTAATCTACGTGGCCAAATTTATAATATCGTAGTTTAACATTTGTTAAAATCAATAAATTGCCACATAAATAGTTATGTCAGTTCATTTAATGGATAAAATTTAACATTATTAACGATTGAACTAAAATCTTTAAAAAATAATATTACAAGGATTAAATTTTTTTAAAAATAATATTACAAGGATTAAAAGAACTAAATTCCTAAAAAATCGACAAATACAGAGACCTTTAGCTTATTATGACCCTTCTTTTTATCAAAAAATCCAATTCAATATCTTATTTTACTTCTATCAATTATGGTATGTAAAAAAGGTTAAATCAGAAGTCTCCAAGATATTCTGAAACTTAAGTTTGGTTTACTTTGCACTAAAAAAGCCAAATCATTAAAGACTCCTTAGTGAAAAATAAAATGCCTTGCCTACAATAAGGTTTTATGCAGCAAATAATATTAAAACAACTAACCTTTTAAAAGAAAGTTGAAAGAAGAAAAGTTATAATTTAAAATTAAATTATATTTCGAATGAAGTCACATCAATTTTTATTTGTAGAGATTTAGTCTAGTCAATCTTTGATCATGAAGTTAGCAGAGTTGATAGTCATATTCAATTTATAAAATTAGTAAATTTATTAATAGTATTATATATAATAATAATAAGCAGACATAAAAAAATTCTAAATTTATTACTGTATTCATCAAATCAGCGTGTATCCGATCGTCACGTCACTCGCTCATAGCGGTTGACACGCTGGCTGTCGCCCACCATAGCTTTACAATCCGTTTGCTTGCCAGAAGCTACTCGTCCTATTTCTTTCAGTAGTGTAAAATTAACA
>NW_019167993.1:17420104-17481180 GCF_002303985.1 Durio zibethinus
TCAACTTTAAAAATCTCATCTTGGAATAAGCTCTCTCAATAGCCAATTAAATCTCATTTGAAAAAGCTCCTTTCAGGAGAAGATCAATAACTTTAAAATTTCATCTTGAAAAGCTCCTCTCACAGAGGCTCAACAATTTTAAAAATCTCATCTGTTCTCAAAACTAAGTTCTTATCTTTGAACAAGTAAATTTCTCTCTTTTGAAAATTTTTGTTTGATTAGAAAATGGAAAATCTCTGTCATTATTATTCATGGATGCATGTACTGAGTGCTCTAAATGCAATGCATGTAATGCAATCAAAATTATTAATTGTGGTAAAAAGGTTCAAAATTCTCAACAATTGCCATATGACCAACCTATTCTTAACATCTAACCATTGTATTCTTCCCTATCGATACTTTTCTTCAAAAGTCTACAACATCAATGTCTCACCATGCTTTTCTCTTTTTTTTTTTTTCATTTGCCTTTGTAAACTTTTGAAAAGTAGTACTAAGATCTTTCATTTTTGTTTTTCTTTTCATCATTTTAAGTCTAAGATCAATAAAATGCAATCACACATTTCTTTTATTCGTATGACGGATAGAGAATGAGAATAAAAAAATGGATAGGTGTTATTTTCGAAAAAAAGATAGCATATTTTATCAGAATGATAATAAGTGCATGGCAAAGTATTTGAGTTGAAACAAAGGTGCCCAAATAATGATCATAAGATAATCATGAACAAAATATTCCCAGATTCTTTTCCTAAAACTAAATTAGATGACTTCTTTGATCCTTCAGAGTTCATCAAACTACATTTGCCCCTGTATTGTGGAATGATACTTCTTCTTCGCGTCCAAGCTACCTTTTTTCAGGTTTTCAGCTTAAATGAGTCATTATTTTTCCTATTTTACTTTTTTCATTTTTTTCTTTCAAGCAAAATATTTCTTCACAGCATCTAAATTTATCGGGTAGGTAAATCACTTCTGTCCATTTTTGCCAAAATCAATCCCCACCGAAAAGAGCTTTTTTTACCACGTACGGGGCCTCCTAATTTGGTGTCCATTTTTCTCAATTGTCATGTTTATTTGGAAGGATCCTTTTCGACACTAAGTCTTCTTCTCTAAAGCAACAAGGATGCATTTTTTTATCATGTGCTCTCATCATCCTCTTTTGTTATAATTGACCATGACAAAGTGTTGTAAGTCTTTTCTCTTCAATGAGGTTCAATTGCATGTAGCGACTTTGAACCCATTCTGCTTCCTCTAACTCTACCTCCATTAGGATTCTCAGCAAGGGAATTTCTACTTCGACCGGTAGCACAGCTTCCATTCCATATACCAAAGAGAACGGGATAGCCCCAGTAGATGTTCGGACTGATGTTCTATAAGCATGCAAAGCAAAAGGCAACTTCTCATACCAATCTTTGTAAGTATCAGTAATTTTTTTCAGGATTCTTTTGATATTCTTGTTCGCAGCCTCCACTACCCTATCCATTTTTGGACGATATGGTGCTGAATTATGATGATGGATCTTAAATTGAGTGTATACTTCATTCATCATTTTGCTGTTTAAGTTTTTGGTATTATCAGAAATAATTATCTCTAAAAGCCCATATTTGTATATTATCTTTTTTTTTTATGAACTTGCATACCACAGATCAGGTCAAGCTAGCATATGATGCTGCTTCTACCTACTTTGTGAAGTAATCAATCATCACAAAGATAAATCTATAGTCATTTGAAACTTTTGGAGTAATGGGACCGATGACATCCATGCCCCACATAGAGAATGGCTATAGAGGAGACAAAACATGCAATACTGTTGGAAGAGTATGGATCTTGTCAGCATAGATCTGACACTTATGGCATTTTTTGACATAATTAATACAGTCACTCTCCATTGTCAACCAATAGTATCCAGCCCTCATAATTTACCTGGCCATTATATGACCATTTGCATGTGCCCTACAAACTCCATCATGCACTTCTTCAATAATCCTCTTCGCTTCAGCTACATTTACACATCTTAAAAGTACTTGATCTTGACTTCTTTTATAAAAAACATCTCCATCAAGAAAGAAACTCATAGCCAACCTTCTAATAGTCCTCTTATCATTTTCTATTACATATTCTGGGTATTGCTGGCTTTTAATATATTGCATAATATCATGATACCATGGCTTCCCATCAACTTCTTCTTCAACACCTAAACAATGTGCTGGTTCATCTTTTATATCCAGTTTGATGGGTTAGATTTCAGTATTTGCATCTATTTTAATCATTGCAGCTAGAGTAGCCAGTGCATCAGTAGTTTGGTTTTCCTTTCTAGGCAAATGCTCAAATCGAACTTCTTTAAATTGTTTGACCAACTCAGATATGTACTTATGGTACTGTATCAACTTGAAATCTCTAGTTTCCCATTCTCTTCACAACTGAGACATGACTAGAGCTGAATCTTCGAATACATCTAACGCTTTGATTTTTTTCTCAATCGCCGCTTGCAAACCCATAATACAGGCTTCGTATTTAGTCATATTATTTGTGCAATTGAAATTCAACCTGGTTGTGATGGGATAATAGTGTTCATCAAGGGATATTAAAATTGCCCTAATACCATGACCCAAAGCATTAATAGCTCCATCAAAATACATCTTCCAAGACCTCCTAACAGGTTTATTTCCTTTAATGGCCATCACATCTTTATTAGAAAAATCCAATTTCATTGGCTCATAATCTTCAATTGCACGATCGGCTAGAAACTCGACTATTGTACTTTCTTTAATAGCCTTTTGAGACACATAGATAATATCATATTTTGAAAGCATAACTTGCCATCATGCTATTTTCTCTGTTAATAAATGTTTTTCAAAGATATACTTAATAGGATCCAACTTTGTTATGAGCCAAGTGATATGATAAAGCATGTATTATCAGAGCCTTCGAGCTGTCCAAGCCAATGTATAACACATTTTTTCTAATGATGAATACTTAGACTCGTAATCAGTGAATTTTTCGTTCAAGTAGTAAATTGCTCGTTCTTTCTTGTCAGTTTCATCTTTTTGGCCCAACACACATTCGATTAAATTTTTATGCACTATTAAGTACAAGATCAAAGGTTTTCTCGGGATTGGTGGCACCAACACAGGTGGATTTGACAAGTATTCTTTAATCTTATTAAAAGCTTCTTGCCATTCATCATTCCATTCTCCTGGATCATATTTTTTGAAAAGCTTGAAAATAGGATCGCACTTGTAGGTAAGTTAAGATATGAAACGAGCAATATAGTTCAATCTCCCTAGGAAAACTTGCACTTCTTTTGAGGTACGAAGAAGAGATAAGTTCTAGATGGCTTATATCTATTCTGGGTCCACTTCGATTCCTCTTTCACTGACCACAAAGCCTAATAGTTTTCTTGATTTGGCATCAAATATACATTTAGTAGGATTCAATTTCAATTGAAATCTTCTCAACCTGTCAAACAGCTTTTTGAGATTGACTACATGATCTTCTCTTTCATGAGATTTTGTAATCATATCATCCACAGCTACTTCTATTTCTTTATGCATCATGTCATGAAAGAGAGTCACCATTGCTCTTTGATAAGTGGCACCAGTATTTTTCAACCCAAAAGGTATGACTCTGTAATAGAATATTCCTTACATTGTCACAAATTTAGTTTTCTCCATATCATCTCGAGCCATTTTAATCTGATTATAGCTTGAGAAGCTATCCATAAAGGAAAATATGGAATGCCTAGCAGTATTATCCACTAGAGTATCGATGTGAGGCAGAAAAAAATTATTCTTAGGGCTTGCCCTATTCAGATCTCGATAATTGACACATATTCTCACTTTTCCATCTTTCTTAGGAATTGGCACTATGTTAGCTACACATTCAGGATATTTTACCACTTTCAAAAATCCAACATCAAATTGCTTTTTCACTTCTTCTTTAATTTTTAATGGCATCTTTGATTTCATACGCCTTAGCTTCTGTTGCACCGACTTACATTCTGATTTTAAAGGCAACTTGTGCTCTACAATATTAGTGCTGAGTCTTAACATATCCTGGTAAGTCTATACGAACACATCTACAGAGCCTTTCAATCGATAAAAGAGATGTACCAACTTTGACCTCTCTTTTATTTTCACCATCTCTCAAATTCACTAATTCAGTAATTTTTTGGTGGGGTTCAATTGGCTTATCTTCATGTTCTATTAATTTTAACAAATCAAGAGGCAATGTGTAGTTATCTGAATCTTTCTCATTATCAAGTTCATCAACATGAATTAAGTTTTCAAAATCAAATTCGAGATTATTGCCATGATTATTTTCGTGTTCATTATTTGAGACCCTGCAAAAGGTAATATGAAAAAAATATTGGCACATAAAAATGAAATGGCAAAAAAATGATGAAAGGAAAAATGGAAAGCAAAATGAAGATGAAAATGATAGAAAAAATATAGATGCATCTTTTAAGTCTCTTATTAAAACGATAAACATGAAAACTCCACAAAAGATCACCCAATGCTCATAAAAGCAATTAGGGATTTAAAATTTCACAATACATTACTTTTTAGAAGTTTTAAAGACAACAGGTAGTTCTACGACTTTCCAATTGTCTAGCTTAAAATCTGAAGGACAAGGGTGCACGAACAGCTCTTCATCTTGCCTCTTATTTTCGTCATCCACCATTTGAATGGTCAGCTCAAAAAACTCTTCCACGAATCCTGCATTTAGGGCTTCAGGCAAATTTGGATAAATATATCCTCTTGAATGAAAAAAATCATAGAGGTATGAAATATCATAGGTTCTGACTTCGATTCATATCCTTAAGATTAACCATCCTCTTATTTGTTTTTTCATTCACCATTCTCATTCTGTCCCCTCTTGTTGGCTTATATCCTAAGCTGAATCTATCTTTCTTGTCATATACTGTTAGTGGCTTTATGATTCCTTGCAAATATTTTCCTAGTCCAGTTTCAGGTCGTCATCCCATTTTGGTGAGCTATTTGACAACCATTTTAGTTGTCGTAGACAAGTGTGGTGAATACAATTTAGATCTTTCAACCATATAGGTTACATTAGCAATCTCAAAATATCTATATGAGCTTTCTAGTACTCATCTGTTGATTCCATATAAAGAGTATTTACCGATTAAGTTTCTAGTAAATCTTCTTCTCCTACCACACATATTAGCTTTCCTTCAACAATAAATTTAACTTTCTAATGCAATGATGATGGAATAGCACCAATCATATGGATTTATGGCTTACCCAATAAATAACTGTATGAAGGAAAGATATCCATAACTTGGAATTTTATGTTGAAAGTGCACGGACCAATCTGCAATGGCATTTTTATATCTCTCAGCACCTTTCTTCTATTCCATTAAAGGTTCACACTATCATATGACTAAGCTTCATATAAGATCCATCAATAGAAAGTTTTTTTTAAGTAGTTACAGGTATAACATTGATGGATGAGCCATTATCAATCAAAACTTTAGCCATTATATGACTTTTACATTTAACAGTAATGTGGAGAGCCTTGATACTTTCTCTACTTTCAGGAAGAATCTTTTTATCACTGAAAGAGATATAGTTTGAAATTGTCAGATTGCCAATAAGCTATTCTATATATTCAACAGAAGCATTGTGAGACACATACGCTTGATTTAACACCTTCGGTAAAACATTAAAGTGCGACTCTAAACTGAGCAATAATGACAATAACGAAATTTTAGCTGGCATCTTGTTAAGCTATTCTACAACGCTATACTCGTTATGTTTTATTAATTTTAGAAATTCACATGCTTCATTCTCAGAGATCGACTTCTGACATTCTTTTTTAGGGCTACGTCAAGACTACTGTGACTTTTTTTTCTTCTCTTATCTTGGCTTTCTCTTTTCTAGCTTTTTCTAGAGCCTCTGGGTATAACACCTTCCATTTCGAGTCATGCCTCATACATCTGTTATGTTGGCAGTATATGGGTTGACTACGACATCACAATTATATTTTTATGGTACTACTTTATCATTCTTATATGAAAAAAGGCCAGGAACTTTAATTGTCACCACTAGTCGGGAGATGGGCTTTTCTAGCTTTAATGTTGGCTTCTCATCATAATAAATAGTATTGGTTTACGTACAAACTTATTTTTTGAATCAATGATAGACACTTTAGCTTTTATTAATTTTTCTCTCTCTTGATAAAACTTTATTCGACCCATATCCATCAAATTTTGTACCTTTTGACAGAATTGGTGACAATTCTTGATAGAATACCTCAGAACACCTTTGTGATAATTGCAGCTTTCAGTTGAGTTAATCGCTTCGAAACAATTCTGAGATTTTATTGATTTTAATATGGCAACTTTGACCAAGACTTCAAACACCTTAGCCATCGGAGTCTTAACTTTATTTATTTTTTTCTTCACGTGGCTTTTTTTCCCATCAATTAAGGCATTTATTGATGGTCTGGTATGGTTCGGTAGAAGGTTCCCATTAATATTTGGAGTCCCTTGTTGGTTGGTATCAAAGTTTAATACCCTTTCATTAATTAACCCTTGCACTTTGAGCTTCAAAGTAGTACAATTCTCAGTGGAATGACTTGGATTCTTATAGTGATAATCATAATGTGTATTAGGATCATACCATTTGGGAAATAGGGGTTTTAAAGGTTCAACAATAATAGGAGTAAGTAGATGTTTCTCAACAAGTTGATGATACAAATCTGTGTATGTCATGGGAATGGGATTGAAAGTGATTTTTTCTTGGGTATTTCTTAGGGCTCTCAAACCACTATTAGGACTAGGTCTCCATTCTGGTCTGGTGGATGAAACAGGACAATTGTAGGTGGGTGTCCAAAAAGTTGGCTGAAAACGGGGTGGATAAGCCGGTTATGGTAATGATTGGTATGGTTGAAATGGATGAGGGATGGATATAACATGGTTTATAGAAGGGTAATGGGTCTGGTAGATTGGTACAGAATAGGGTGTGAAACCTCTAAACTATTGCCTCACATAATTCACTGTTTGAGCTTCATTCTCTTTCTTTTTAGGAGCTTCGCCTTTTTTTGCTCCACTTGTCTCTCTTACATCAAGCTTGCCATTTTTATGCCACTTTCGATAATCTCACCTGATATCACCATATCTGTAAAGTTTTTGGTTGCATTGCCTATCGATCTCTCATAGTACGGTGCTTTTAGGGTGTTCATAAATAAAACAATTATTTTTTTTTCAGTGAGAAGATGTTGAACTTGTCAGCCATGTCTCTCTATCTTTGTGCATATTCTTTGAAGCTCTCGGTTGCTTTCTTTTTCATACCTTATAAAGATAGATGATCTGGAGTCAAATATCTGACATGTTAATATTGTGTAAGAAATATCCTTGTGAGCTCTTACCATGAATGAATACGAGTCCGGTCTAGTTGGACATACCATTTAGCTGTAGATTCTATAAAGCTATCTTAAAATATATGTATCAACAACTTCTCGTCATAAATATATGCTGCCATCTTTTGACAATACATGGTGATATGAGTCATTAGACATTTCATACCATCATATATTTCAAATTCAGAGACCTTAAATTTTGATGGAATAACCATATCTGGACTAAACAAAGATCGACTGCATCTGTGGAGCCATAAAAATTCATTCCTTCTACAGCCCTAAACCTTTCTTCCAATAGCTTCATCTTTTCTTAGGCATTGGTATCTTTCACTTTTTCAGGTGTATTTATCCCTAGCTTTTCTCTCTCTTTAAAATCATCCAAATCAGGAACTAAGATTGGCTCATGTGGTTTTTCCATCATAATAGGATTAACAAAATTTTAAAATTATCTTGGAGTAGGTGTGGATGTCATTCTCGGATAAGGATTGGGATATCCATCGGGAGTAAAAATTGGCACTCTAGTTCTTTGAGAAAGTTAGGTCGGTCATGGCTCAAACCTTAGAGGATAAATAAGATTTACCATATCTGACGATTGTTCTTGAAAGTTAAGATTTTCTTCCATTATTTTTCCCTATCAAGTTTTTTGAACATATCCATTATTGTACTGAGATCCCCTCTTATTCTTCTTGAGTTTTCTCAATTCTCTCAAATCAACTGGCCTGTTTTTACTCCATGATTCTTGTTTGAGTCTTAGTATTGTATGAATGACGAGTAGGTTGGGTCAAAATTTTTGATGGGCAAGCTATTCTTGAACCTTTACTACCATGAAATTTTTTTGTTGAAAAAGAAAAAAAAAAACTATGTGTTGAAAATTTTATTTTCTCACTTATTTTATGAAAAATGATGTACATGATACATGAATGCAAGTAGGAGATATTTGTTTTTGGATAAATTTCAACATTAGAAATTTTTATTGATTCCATATAACTTTTATTACATGGGATTTACCATCATAGAATTATATCTGTAAAGCGTTTAACTTATTTATAACGATCCTTCACCTCGTCTAAAAAGTTCACTAGGTGTTGTCTACATTCTTGTATAAGATTAACTTCTCTTCTTAATGCTTTTACCTTTTCAACCATCTCTCATACTTTCTTTATTGCCTTGCAAACTTGATTAGTCAGGTGCTTTATGTACTATTGCCTTCCTAAGCTTTTTGCTTTCCATCTTATGCGAGCATCTCTTTCTGAATCACATGTAAAGATTCAATCTTTTTCTCTTCTATGCCACTCATCTATTATTGCTGAAATATGGCTCTTGTGATCTTGCAGTTGTGTGTCTAACCTTTGGATCACTTGGTGAAGTGATTTTTTTTAATTCAGTACTTCAAAGTGTTTTTTTTTTCTTTTACGAGCATGACTTTCAACATTTCCTTTTCTCTTTGGCATTCCACCAATCTGACATTTTTAAGAAATTTTGATGGTCTCCTCTTGTTTTTCTTGAGCTTTTCCTTTTCATTGGTTCATTTTTTCTTAAAGCTCATCCATTTCATGTTACCAACTAAAGTAAGACTTAGTGCCTTTTTTATTTTGAATTGGACTTGTAACCTTTTATTTTTCTAGTGTAGATCTTTCAAATCATTATTGGCCACATCTCATTCTTTTATGATCTTGGTCAATCTGTTTTCTTGTATTTTTGCTTCATATTTCAATTGTCTTATCTTCTCACGAAGTCTCAAATTTTCTCTTTTTATTTTTTCTTTTTCAGTTTCTAATTCTTTCTTGACAAGCTCAACTTCTGATAATTGCACCTCTTTCGAAAGATTAACCAATTGATATGAGCTATCATTATGAGGGACTATTACGTCTTTGAGTCACTTTACGTTTCAAATTTGATAATCAAGGGTGATTTTGTCGATGAGAGGCCCTAACCTCATTCTTCGTGTTCTTTTCCATACTTGGATCAACTGCTCTGAGGTTCTTGAAAGATTAAATTCCCTATAAATGAATTCTACTTGGACTAGGCCTTGAATGGTAAGAACAAAGTGCTTTGCACCAAATTGCCTAAGCACCATTAATGGAGCATAACTCACAACACCCCATAGCCCTAACAATGGTATCCACGGCTTATTTCTTCCATGATACAACAAGGGCACTCCAGGCATCCAAGGCACCATCCATTCAATTTTATTCCTAGTAAGCCTTCGTAAGAAAAAAATCCACTATTCCTTAGTCTTCAATGTTAGCCATTGACTTTTACAAAACTTTTTAATTGGTGTTTTATTTTGTAAATACGGCTTTGAAAAAGCACTATTTTCACACTTGAAATGATTTCTAATCCACACATATAATAGTGGTGCACACCCTATGAACTGTCCCTTTTCATTTTGTTGATAGAAATTCAATAACCTGATGGTTTCAGCTAGGACTGTTGGAGTGGAATTAATTGCTTGGGTTTCAATTTACTCAAAAAAGTCTACCATAGTTATCTTAATGTAATCCAAAGTCTTCGAAAAGATTACCATACCATACAGGCTAGAGCAAATACAACCATACTTTGATCATCATTTAAATGCTCCTGAATGAAGTTTCGAAGAAAGTTTCAATGAATGCCGAGATATTCACCTTTAGACTTCGCGAAAGAATCAATGGTTTTCACTTTAACCTCTATAAGCTTGGTCAACTTTTTACGATAACCTGATTTTAGCTTTCGAGTGAATACTTTATCTGGACACTGTAGTTCTATCCTGAGCAAAATCGAATACTCCTCAATAGTTGGCATTAAATCCTCTTGATTAAAAGTGAAGTATCAATAAGATGGATCCTAAAACTGTATAGCTATTCTGATCAATTGTACATCAATCACTACCGAAATGAGAGATGCAATCTACCCATATTTCTTGTAAAAACTTCTTTTTTCATTTAATTGGCCCCAGATGTGGCTAAGTCATCTAAATTATTTTGTGTGAGATCTAAATGCACTTTTTCGGGTAATTCAGACACATAATCGATAGGCAAACAATCTTCACTATTTTTTTAGGCTTCTTTTAGCGAAACATGTACCTTATTATATGGCTCACATGAGACACTAACTGAGGATGAGCAAATCTGTAGCTCTATGGGATCTATGAAAACTTCTTGGGAGAAATATGTCCTAGAGCAAATATCTCGATGCAAAATTGTATGATATGATTAATGTAAAAAAAAAAAGAAACAAAATTGAGTTAGTGTGAGGTTTAAGAAAAAAACATTTTTTTTTTAGATTTTTTGTTTTGTTTTATTTTGTATTATACATAACTTTTATTCTTAGGAATTTCCTACAAGAAGGTGGACAAGGCTCTACCTAAGGCTGGTTTCCTAGGCTTATTACATGCTGGGTTTAGATTGACACATGTCTAAAGGTTCCCAAATTGTTTCTCACTATCATTCATGCTGGACTAGTGAGGCACCTCAATCCTCACCCATTACAGGCTACGAATGAAAAGGATTCAATTTGAGTGAAAGTATTTTGCTTGCCATTGCAGAGGTTATCACCTCATGAGAGCATATGTACTCTACTTCCTCCTATAAGGAATAGAGCTCGGGTATAGAGCTTATGCATGAGATGTACCGTGTCATTATGTGTGCAAATATATCTTAATTTATTTAGAGTAATATTTACAAAAAAAAAAATAAAGCATAAGTGGCATAGTAAAGAAATGTGTGTGAATTTTTCTTTTGTTTTTGATTTTTTTTTTTTTTTGGAATCAAAATCGAAGAACCTAAGAAACACCGATTAAGACTATTTAAAGCAAAATTGAGGATAATAAATAGTTAATTTTGGCCAGACTCTTGAAAACAAATAGCTTCCTTAGTGGAGTCGTCAAGCTATCGTAACGATTTTGTGTCCGCCCAATGAATTTGGAAACAAAAATAAAAGAACAAAAAATGGAGTCGCCACCAATCTTTTTTTGGCTAGGTGCGATTGGCCACCTATTAAAATATATCCTTTTAATGAAATCTTAAAATTAAATAAAATTTATTAAAAAGATAATTTTAGAGTCTACGTAACAGTCTGAGTTCGGAAGTCGGTTATGCGTAGGGAAAGATTAGCACTCCCACAGTGTTCGTTTAACAAGGGTACCAATTAACTATGTGTCATCCTTTGATTTTGATGAAAAATAGTCTCATTTTCGATGTTTTTAAAAAATAATTCTTGATTTTTTATTTATTATAAATTATTTTTTATTTATTAATTGTTGTTTCATTTTTATTTGAGAAAAATAAATTAGAACATTTTTTATCGAAATAATTCTTAAAATATTTCAGTACGTTGGTAACATCAGAAGAACTTTTTCTTACCTAGAGATTTCTTAGGCATCACTTTTCGGAATACTTTAGAATCTCATCTTTAGAGGTTCGAATTTACTTTTTCGTAAAAAATTATGTTGTGCATGCAATATAGAATGTTACTATGTTGATGCACACATTTTATTCTTTTTTTTAGAAATTTTATTAATTATTTTATTTAATTTTTATTTTTTTTAATTTAAATTTTTGAAGGAAAAAGGAATTTTTATTATATTGAAGTTTTTATATAAATATTCCAATACACTGGTAACATTTAAAAAAAAAAATCTTCTCACCTAAGGATTTCTTAAACATTTATACTCGGAATACTTTTAAAATCCTATCATTCAATAAAATTTCCTTTTCTCTCATTTTTTATTACTTATTCTTAATTTATTAATTAGTTTTTATTTATTATTTTATATAAAAAAATTTTTATTGTATTAAAATTTTTTATAAATACTCCAATACGCTAGTAGTATTTTAAAAAAAATTTTCACCTAGAGATTTTGTAGGCATTACTACTCGGAATACCTTTGAATCCCATCGTCGGATAAAAATTTTTTTATTATTTTTATTATTCTTTATTATTTTAAAAGATTTATTTTAAAGTTAATAAAATTATAAAAAACCTTTATCATATATTTTACTATTTATTTTTTATTAATTAATATTATAAAACAATAAAAATTTATTTTGGTAAATTTAACCATTTTTAACATGCTTAAATATTAAGAATAATAATTAAAATAACAAAAATAAAATCTAAAAAATCTAAAAAAATATTTTTTTACCTGAACCGGATCGATGAACGGTCCAATCAACACGCGGTTTAGTTTGACTGTTCGATCGTGTTCAGCAGTTTGATTCCGGTTCAGTTAGACCGATCAGAGGCTGACGAAAGAAATAGGTCGCGGGTCGGGTGCACGGATCTTGGATCGGATCACGGGTTGACGCGCGGATCTTTAGGGCTTTAAAACGAAGTTGTTTTGGCTTTTAGGCCTCTATATATAACTGAAAATTTTTTTTGTTCATTTTTTTCTGTTTTAGAAAAAAAAAGGAGAGCTCTGAGGGAGCTACAGAGCTTCCTCACCTTCCAGTTGTCGGACCGCCGTGTTGACCACCGTCAGGTCGCCGACAGTGGTCATTGCCGGTGATTAAAAAATTATCAAAATTTTCCAAAATACTCTTCTTGACTTCTTGAGTTCAGATCTACTGTCATTTTTAGAAGAAAAAGCTCCGATCGATGTAGATTAGGGTTTGAAGTTTTTTGAGTTTTTTATTATTATTATTTTTTGAAAACCCGCACTGATCGCTCTTTTTTTTGTTGCATGAAAGCTCTAAGCGCTAAGGTTCTTTATGGGGTGCAAGCATGAGCCTCATGCTGCATTTATTTGTTTCTGTCTTATTTGACAGTGAAGGTAGTGGATAAGGTGTGGATAGTTGGGTTAGGGGGGATGAGTGGTAGGGTATGGTGGCAGTGGTGCCTTCTTTGGCACCACTGCCATCCCTCATTTTTTTTTGTTTTTTTTTTGGTATTTTGTATTTAATAATATTATTATTTTTTTATAGGACAAATTTGATGTCCACATTATTGTAGTATTATTTTTTAAGAATTTTAGTCCAATCATTAACAATGTTAAATTTTATTCGTTAAATGGTTGACATGGCTACTGATGTGGCATTTTTATTAGTTTTTAACATTGTTAATGTTGACGTATATTACAAATTCTAGCCACGTGCACTACCAAAAACCAACATCAGTATTGACATAAATATTTCTTAAACTTAATAATATCTTAATATCATTAAAAAAAACTTTGAAAATTAAAAAAAAAAAACGATTGAAACCTTAAAAGCTAAAGAAATTCTTCACACAACAAAAATCCCCAAATTTGCAACCCTAATTAGAATTCCACATGGAATAACCCAAAAGAAAAACCAAATGATGATATCAAACCTTTGAAAGAATAGTAATTTTAGCCTAGAATTCATCCAAAACCTTGCTTGTAATCACATGAGCCTCCATTCTTTTAATTGCAATTTGTGTTTCGTCATCTAGTTCCCTTTTATAAACTACACCAAAGCCACCATTGCCAAGCTCATTTTCTGGTACAAAGTTTTTTGTCATATTTCTAAGAACTTGAATTGATATGATCAAATTTCTAGCTTCAATGACATGAGACTCTCCAATGTTGCTACTATTTCTGCTTGTAGAACCACTCCCAATTAGTGTAGAACTGCTTCCATTGGTGTTATTGGCAATAACTATCTTAACCACATTATCTGAATTAGATGGATCTTTTGAGTAGATTACCAGGGAGTTGAAGCCAACTTACTATCAATCATCTTATTTTACTTCTATCAATTATGGTATGTAAAAAAGGTTAAATCAAAAGTCTCCAAGATATACTAAAACTTAAGTTTGGTTTACTTTGCACTAAAAAAGCCAAATCATTAAAGACTCCTTAGTGAAAAATAAAATGCCTTGCCTACAATAAGGTTTTATGTAGCAAATAATATTAAAACAACTAACATTTTAAAAGAAAGTTGAAAGAAGAAAAGTTATAATTTAGAATTAAATTATATTTCGAATGAACTCACATCAATTTTTATTTGTAGAGATTTAGTCTAGTGAATCTTTGATTGTATTATTTTAATTAAAGATCAATTTTTTTACTTAAAAATATATCTTTTTAAAAGATTATTGATATATTTACTTATTGGAATAGTTAATATTTTTATTTAAAAAATTAATATTCACATTTTTTAAAATTAAAATTTTTCATATGAATCAATCTTATGATTTGACTTTTTTTATAATAGAATCATATCAATTTGAGAATAAAAACTTTTCTTAAATTATATTTTAACTCAAAATAATCATATATTCTTACTTAATCATATTTTTATTATTTTAAAACTATTTTTAACATTAAATATATGATTTGATGGGATCTTATATTCAAGATTATAAATTGGATATTTAACGTATGGAAAGAAGACGAGAGAAAATTTCATCTGAAGATATCAGTACAAATTTGTAAGTGGGCTTCACACTTTAATATTGCTATCATGTATTGTGCATTTCTTCTACTCATCTCAAGTCTTTGTCTACTGATGTTGCACTGCAGTTGATAGGCATGGGAAATGGGGCGGGGAACGCCAATAAGAAAAGTTGTAGTGAAGTCGACTTGGAAGACAACCACAGAAATTAAATTTTTTTTATAAATGAATGAGAAAACCTATTACCATTCAATTATTCGAAAAATAAATTTAAATAATTTTTTATACAATTCTCTTTTTTTTGTATACAAATATAACAGAAAGATTTTTAAAATTTTTTACATCAAAAGTGTTATGCTCTGATCATGAAGTTAGCAGAGTTGATAGTCATATTCAATTTATAAAATTAGTAAATTTATTAATAGTATTATATATAATAATAATAAGCAGACATAAAAAAATTCTAAATTTATTACTGTATTCATCAAATCAGCGTGTATCCGATCGTCACGTCACTCGCTCATAGCGGTTGACACGCTGGCTGTGGCCCACCATAGCTTTACAATCCGTTTGCTTGCCAGAAGCTACTCGTCCTATTTCTTTCAGTAGTGTAAAATTAACAGATTATTTTATGATAAGCCACCTAGTCTAGGATGATTAAATACCATCAATCCACAGCCCACAACTCATGAAAACTCTCTTTAAATCCAAATTGATTTCTCGTCAACTATGAATTAGATTTTTAGTAAGAAGGTATGATTGTTTAATAATATAAATAATGTGTTCATTCATGGCATTTATAATTTTAGTCCTATTACTTTACGGGGCGTTTTAAATATGCTTCACCTTTTTTTCTTTTTACATTCTAATTTTCTTTTAATTTTTTATAAATAAAATTACTTAAATACTTTTCTTACAAGTTTTTTGATATCTATCAATTTGAAAAGTTATAATATTTTGAAAATATATTTTCAAGAAATTATAACACTTTTCAAAAATAAAATTTTAAAAATGAAAAAATAAAATTTTAAAAAAAATTACAAAAATTTTTATAAAATTATTTATAAATTAATGTTATAAAAAAGTTATTATTAAAAAATATAAATTTTAAAATTAATAAAAAATTATTTTTATTATTTTAAAATTATAAAATTTCATTTTTAACATTCTCAAAAATATATTTATGAGAAATATTATGATTTCTCAAAAATAAATTTTCAAAAATAAATGTTATTATACAATGTTCCTCTCTATTAAAAGAAAGCCAAATCCAAACGCATAGTTTTCTTCAAAGACTGGCCAAATCGACGAGACCTTCATGTAATTAAAAAAATTAAAGTGTTTATATAATATTTGAATAATGAAGTAATTTTTGTCAAATATGATTTTTTTTCTCAGCCAAAGAGATTTAATTAATAAGAAAAATTGTTACACTTGATGATCTTGTGCTGAAAAGGCAGTATCAGCCTCAACATATCACCTATAGGCAAAATAGATTCAATTACAACCAAGCATAAAAAAGATTCTTACTATCAGCACCCATCCTTGCCAAGGAGTCGGCAAAGCAATTGCCATCTCTGTATTTACGCACGAATTCCACTTCACCAATGGTTTCGACATGTTTATCTATTTCAGCAAAAATTTGCCAATGCATCCATGGTCTCGAGTTTTTGTTGCAAACCCAATTAATAGCAACTCTAGAGTCTGACTCCAGGATTAGCGCAAATTTTTTTAGAAAAGAAGAGGAAGAAAAATTTTGTAGAGCAGTCTTTATGGCCAGTAATTTTACCATATTAGATTCCTGTTCTCGTAGTGGCCCATAAAATAAAGCTAAAATCTTACTTTCTGAATCTCTAAGGACTCCATCACATCCTGCTTTCCCTGGTTTTGTTCTAGCAGATCCATCAACATTAAATTTTAATCTGTTTGCAGCTGGATTCATCCACCTCTCTTTTATCTTGTGCACGCATCAATTCTCCCATTTCTTTTGGACTTATCCACCATAATGCTTCATCCTCTGCCAGAGCTCCTTCTATAGCTTTTACACAGAGTTTTGTCAATTCAGTTTGATCTAATCAATTTTGGTTATATTCAGTTAATAAAAGTAGTTTAATTGGTGAAGTCAATCTATTTTTGTGTCTAAAATCGATAATCAAATCACCCGAATTAACTAATTTTTATATAAATTTTTAAGAATGGTAATTATGTAATTTTATAACCACTTAAAAAGAATCATAATTTTTTACTGCTTCTATTTGCATTTTATTTTATTACAAAATAAAATACTAAAACTATAAAATTAGTATTTTAGGTGTAATAAAATTAGTGTTTATATGTCAATCAATGATTTTGATTTTGTCTTTTTAATAAATTTATCTAATATTTTAAAATATGATTTTTTTGTAAAATTTATAATTATGATAAAATTTTATAAATTTTTAGTTAAAAAATATTATAATTTTCTAATAAAATTAATCTCTCTCAGCCCAACCCCAAATCCACCCAATGAAATATATGTCATATATTTATAATAAAGGTGTTTATCGGACACGTCGAACTACACCAGGCTCAGTTAGCACTTTAAACTCTTTTCCCAAATCTCGACTTCATTCTACTGAAAAAATTATCAAACATGAAAAATTTAGATCATTCGATAAAATTATTATATCAATATATAAAAAAATGATAAATATGAAACAAATTACATTCTGAATCTTTTAAATCTTCCTAATCCCTTAATGCATTAAATAAAAAATTTCATAATTTAAATAATACTATAAAAAGATAAAATTTGTGTATATTTTAATCTAGGATAAATCAAAATAAATAGTTGATATTATAAGATAAACTACATTCGATGTCAACGATTAGTAGACAAAAATACTGTAACAATTAATTGTAATAGTCATCGTAATGATATTGTAAATAAAAATTTTATTGTATATTATAACAGTAACTATATAAAATTACTATTTATAAATTTAAATTTTTTTATTTAAGCTTTAGTTTCTTTGAGCTGGAACCTCTAACAGCTCAAAAATATTGATTAATTTTTTTTAAATATATTTATAATTAAATTTAAATAAAAAATATTTTATTAATGAAATAATAATTTAAACTGAGCCTGAGCTTTAAAATCTATGTTTAGGACCTGGTCTAAGCCTGTTTCGACCTATTTTACAAATATTTTGAAACAACTCGAATACCTTTAATAATTCATAAAAACTCCTTTTCTTGTTCTTTACGAACATATGTTGTTCATTTATTTCTAGATAAATTCGTCTGTGGTTCTAAATTATTATTTTTTTATTTAGGTTCTAGCTACTTTAGTTATCGATACCCAAATCTTTTTAAATTATCTTATTTTGACTTTTACCCATGTTGTTGCTTATATGCACAACACGTGGACAATTCTTGACATGTTATATAGAATTTGTTTTTTTCTCTATTGTTATGGAAAAATGTGATAAAGGACTAAACTGAACCACTTTTAAGAGGCTAAGAATTAACATGAATGAAACAATTGAAAAGTTAGGTATTGAAATATAATCAAAATAAAAGGTTAAGAATCATAGTTGAAATTTTCCCTTTGTGAATATAACTTTTTTAGGTAATTTCCTATATGCTTTAGATGTAAAATTAAAATTACGTTCAATATAAATTTTAACATTTTTTATTTATAAAATGAATTCATTTATTTTTTAAGGTTAATGAAAAATTAAAACTCTGAAAATATAAAGTAATTAAATGTTAATGTTAAGTTTTTGTATATTATCAGCTGAGTCCATTTAAAGGATATCTTTTAATAAAATTAAAATTTTTATTTATAAATTAAACAGATTTAATAATAAAAATATTTAAAATAATTATCTAAAAATATAATAAGCAACAATAATTTTTTTTATCATTTAAAAAAATTACTATCATATTTTTATATATTGTTATGAAAATTTTGCACTGCCCATAGCTATGTTGTGTGGCCGAAATATTGAGAGCAAGTAGTATCTAGTGCTGGTGGGATCGAGTATCATCAAGCTCTTGGTTTGAGAGAGAGAGTCTGTATGTGCAACTTTTGCCTTGTTTTCTTTATTTTATCTGTTTGTCTTATTATTATTATGGTAATATATGACATCAACTTCTCAATATGTACAAAAGCGCAGTTGGAATCAGCAGAATGCTGATACCGACTCACTTGTGTTCATATATCTTTTCGCCAAAGCCAATGGCTAATCTCGCACATGTTGGACACACATAATATACGTGCAACTTGTTATGTCATGACTTGCTTTACAATATATGTCATATGTAACAGATAAAAAAAAAAATGAAAAACAGTTTTTCAAAGCAAAATTTAATTTTGAGATTTTTTTTTTTTTACTAAAATTCAACTCAGAGTAAAGAGTTTGTCTTTCATAGACCAAACTTATTTTTAAAATAATTATAAAATAAGATAATATCTGCCTGAAAAGATAAATAATAAATATAAAATCCTAAATAATCTTCTTATATAAACATAACTTAATAATAACTTATCCTAAATACATAAATAAGATAATTGTTTAAAAATTGATGATCCTGCAATTGAAATGATCATAAGAGGATTAAATTCTCCACAAGATCATTAACTGTTAGCTAGTTCTAGTTTAAGATGACTATCTGGTGTTGTTTGATTTTGTAAAATATCCTTTACAGCTTCAGAAATTTTCACCTTTTTAATTGGTCATCATAATAATATTTCTAAGAGGCCAGTTTGTCCAATCACTATATTACGGATGCACTTAATTTTGTGCTTTCACTTATAGCACGTTGTAACTTGACAATCCATTGGTTTAATGACCTAACTCTAATACCAAATGATGCGTCCAAATAAAAAGAAAGAAAATGGAATTGACTTTTTCAAATGAAATCTAAGCCTTGGGAATTTTTTACTAAAAAATTACATTTTTTAGAGATAACCTTTTATATATATATATATAAAAAAAAAAAAACTTAATTCTAAGATAATTATGATGAATAAAACACATAATATTATTTGGATGTGTATCAGCATTATAAAATCATAATATAAAAATTAGCATACAACATATGTGTTAGGGACATATAATGGTCAAAAGGGCATAGTGATTTTTTTCTCTCTCTTAATCTGCAGTAGACAATTAGGGGTATCTAGGTCATTTGTGCCAAGCTTATTTGTCAGGTTGGTTTGACATCTTTAGTGCCACCTCAGCTCAACCTTGTCCTAATTGTCTCCTTTTTGTCCCTCTCACCTATAAATATGGGGACTCAAGCACCATAAAGTCAAGTTTCTCTCATTCCTCCATCATTTCTCACCTCTTTTTTCACTTGATCGTTACTGACTTACACATCGGAGTGCAAACACAGGAAACACTTACTGTCTTTGCCTTTAATCATTCCTTTTTTTTGCCTTTATAGGATTACCCTCAAGTCGAAGCTTGGCATAAATATTTGGCGTATCAAGGAAGGGACTAGCATGTTCATAATAGCTAAGGATAGAACAATGCCACCCAGAAAAAGAACTCAAGAGTAAGGAGAGATAGCCATTCTAATTGGAACAAAAACTCATTAAGCCAACATTTTATTTGCCTAGTGCAACCATAGGCTAGGCCAATCATAGAGCAATTTCAACCATGACCGAGCAAATATAAGCCCTCAAATAGATGCTTCAAATTATAACCACACCATAAGTCTTCAAAGTGCCAGACTTAGTCACACCAGGCTGAGAAGCTGTTGTCAAGCAACCAAGCTACGAATAGGCTGAAGCCTTCTTGGCCTTCAAAGAAGAATAGCACACCAATCCAACCCCTCATTGGCCCAGCTACAATTCTACACATGCCACAACCCAAAAGTCCAAACAAATAGACTATGAATGCCAATTGAACCAAGATTTGAAAGCTTGTATGCGAGCCATGGAGAAAGAACTAAAAACGAAACTAGTAACATTTCTCAAATTTTCGGAGACTCCACCTTTTACTGAAGAAATCGATAGAGCCATGTCTCCCAAAGAATTTAAAATGCTGACCTTGGAGATATATGACAATACTTTTTATCCCTTTGATCGTTTAGAACTTTATAGAACTAACATAATGATAGAGGGGGTAGATGAGGCTCTAATGTGCAAGAGTTTGGCCTTTACTTTGAAAGGCACAACTCGATCTTAGTATAGCCACCTGGAGCTGAGGTCGATCACTATATTCAATGAGCTCAGCTACTCATTCTTATCCCAATTCATGAATAGCTGAAGAGTTAAAAAAACAACCTTAAGCCTGATGTCAATTCATCAAGGGTGAAATGAAACTTTAAAAAGTTATGTTACGCATTTTAACGTAGAAGCTTTATAAGTCAAAGACCTAGAATAGATGACCGTTGTTGTCGAATTGACCAGTGGACTTAATGATAAATAGTATGAGTTAAAGTTGACATTATCATTGGAACCACCCAAAACTCTGGCCAACATCCTACTAATAGCAGAGAAATATATCAATGTTAAAGCTACAATGAAAATAAACCAAGGTGAGAGAGGCTTATCCTCCTCATCGACGGTTGAATTGAGAGAAACTTATCCCTTTCGTCGATTGTACAAAAGGTAAAGAATTCTACAATCCTCCCCCAAAATAGCGACAACATAGAGCTTGAAGCCCCAATAGAGAAAGAAGCTACGCTGCATTGAATACCTCCCGTGTGAGGATTTTGATGCAAATCAAAAGAAATCTTAACCTCAGCTGGCCAAAGCCACTGAGATAGAATACAAGACAGGATTCGACTAAAAAATGTGTTTTCCATTGAGATATTGTCCATAATACAAAAAACTGTGTCATCTTGAAAAATGAGATCAAAGCTCTAATTAGGTAAGGTCAACTGAAAAGATTTTTCAGACAGAAAAGACAAGACCAATTTAGAAGAGATTACAGAAATGACCATAGAGCACCCACCAGAAGTAAAAAAGAAAGATCAGATCAAGAAAGAAAGGATGCCCAAGGGGAAGAGTTGAATCAAGAAAAAGTTTAAACTGACAATAATAGACCAATTGCCAAAGTGATTAACATGATCATAGGAGGTAGTTCCACCTTAGTAAAAAGGAAGTTCAACCTGGACTTTGTAATGGCAGTAGGCACATCAGTTAAGAAAGAAAAAGATTCGATAGACAAGCCGATCTCATTCAGCTTAGAAGATTTAGAGGGGATCCAACACCCATATGATGATGCCATAGTAATCACAGACTTGGTTTACAACAATGTCGTCAAAAGAATCCTATTCGATAATAGGAATTCAACCGACATTATATACTATGGCTATTTTTAAAAAATAGGGATAAGGGAAGATCAGTTGAAGCTGATCACCACAACATTAGTTGGGTTTGGAAATGAATAGGTGCTAGTAAGAGGAACCATCAAGCTCTCAATCTCCTTAAGAACAAAGTCGAAGATGATCACCTTGGTTGTGGAGTTCATGGTAATAGATATCCCATCTGCCTATAACATGATTTTAGGCATACTTAGCCAATTTGTTATGTGGCTTATAGGCTCAACTCCCTATTTAAAAGTCAAAATCTTGGAAAAGTTTAGGGAGACTAATCCACAGCACGACAATGTTATGTTATAATGATGAAGGGTAAGACTAGAAAACAGATAGGTAACTCATCGATATAGAGGTGGAAGACAAATAGGAGTCAACACAAAAAGCTAACAAAAAGTAAAAAATTGACAATGAGAGTGTTCTTTTAAGCCACTACGAGCTCTTAAGCTCTATAAAAGTCTAATTTTATTTTTTTTTTATTTTTATTTTTTGAGACAATAGTGGAAGCGATCAAGTTCTTAAGCCAGCATAAAAAATTAATATTACAAGCTAACATGCTGGCCAAAACATAACATTAAATGAAGAGTACACTTCACATCTACTAATACTTTCAACAAGTTGTTCAATATACTAATCATCATGTCGGGACCTATTTTTATAGGAAATGATCCTGACCTATAGAACAAAAAGAGATAATCGATTAAAAATCAAACTTGAATGAAAATCGACTTGAGCGGATTAAAGACCTCATGATAATTTTGTTCTAGAATAATACTCTTAAAAAATACATGCAAATTGAAGCCAAGCTCTAGCATAAGGACCAAGTGATTCAACTTATAAAAGATAATGCTGACCTATTTACCTGGACACCATCCGACATACTCGGGATTCATATTGAAGTAATGGTCTACAAACTACATACTAATCCCAAGGTTAAACTTTGGCAAAAGTAAAGAGCTTTTACCCCCAAAAAAATAGGCCATCGAGGAAAAGATAGATAAATTATTATGAGCTGACTTTATCAGGAAGGTCTACTGCCCTAAATAACAAAGAACAATAAAAAAGAACTAAATAAGAACAAAGAACAATAAAAAATAAAAAATGTGCATGGACTTTATTGACCTGAATAAGACTTATTCAAAGGATAGCTTCCCTATCCCTAGCATAGATAAGCTAATGGATGATAGCACTAAGTATGGCCTTCTTCACTTTATGAATGCTTACTTTGGCTACCAGTAGATCAAGATATTGAAAGAAGATAATGTTAAAATAACTTTTATTATTGAGAAAGGCTTGTACTGTTATAAGGTCATGCCTTTCAGACTAAAAAATGTAAAGATGACCTACCAAAAATTGGTTAACAAAGTATTCAAAGACCAAATCGACCTTAATATGGAGGTATATGTAGATGACATGATAGTCAAGAGTAAAAGTCTGACTAAACATTTGGAAGACCTCAGAGAAACCTTTAGCATTCTAAGAAAGTACAATATGATACTTAACCCAAGCAAATATGTTTTTGAGGTTACATTGAGCAAGTTTTTTGGCTACATGATCAACCAAAGGGGATAGAAGTGAACCTTGAGAAAGTTCAAGCATTCATAAAAATGAAAGCATTGACCTCAATAAAAAAGATGTAGAAGCTAACAGGTAAAATAGCCGTACACAATCAATTCATTTCCAGATTGGCAAAATGATGTTTACCATTTTTCAAAACTCTAAAAAATGTCTTTGACTTCAGATGGACTACTCAATGCCAAATAGCTTTCGATGAACTTAAAGAGTTCTTATCCTCTCCACCTTTCCTGTCAAAACTGAAGACTGGTGAAAGACTGTACACGTACTTGACCAACATAGATTAAGTTTTTAAATTGATCTTAGTATAAAAAATAAGAGAAAATAATGACTGATCTATCTTGTAAGCAAAGTATTGAAAGGGCCTAAAGTTAACTATAGCAGTATTGATAAATTGGCATATGCCATGGTTAGCTTAGCTAAGAAACTTAAGTTGTATTTTCAGGCCCACACGATCCATGTCTTGACGAATTAGCCATTGAGGTAAGTCTTACAAAAGCCTAAAATGTTAGAAAGGCTAATCAAATGGGTAGCAGAGCTCAGTGAATTTAATCTGTACTTTTTACCCAGATTGGTATTAAAATCACTGGTGCTGACTGACTTCATAGTAAAATGTATCTTAACACGATCAAAGACAGTTAGAGAAAAAAGAGAAAACCCTAGATAAAAATGATTGGAAGCTATTTGTTGACGAATCTGCTACAAGCCAAGGCAGAAAAGTAGGCTTCATTTTGATCAGTCTAGAAGGGATACAGTAGCCATATGCCTTAAGATTCAAGTTTAAGACATCCAACAATGAAATAGAATATGAGGCCCTGATAGCTAGCCTAAGGTTAACAACCAAGCTAAATGTCCAGCACATAACTGCTTATAGTGACTCCCAACTGGTGGCTGGTTAAGTAAATGGAGAGTTTAGAGCTCAAAAAAAAGAAATTTGAAAGTACCTCGACAAAGCACTAGCTTTGATAGCTGGTTTCAAGAAAGCCTAGGTGAAAAAGATATTGAGATAAAAAAACTCAATAGTAGATTCTTTGTCTAAGTTAGCTTCAAGAACAATAATAGAAGGCTTGAACCAAGTTCTAGTAGAGGAATTAGTGCATAAAAGCAATGAGGACAAGCTTGTAGGACAAATCACAAAGAAAGAAACCTAGATGACATTAATCAAAATATACCAGACTATAAAAATTTTACCCAATAAAAGAGTTCATGCTAAGGCACTAATGAGAAAGGCACCCCAGTACATGATGATCGAGGAAAGATTATAGAAGAGATCTTTCAGTCTATCATACTTAAGATATGTTGATGAAAAGGAGGCAGAGTATATCTTGAGAGAAATCCATGAAGGAATATGTGAAAATCACCTCAGACCTCAACATTTGGCCTATAAAGTGCTGAGGTAGGGCTATTACTAGCTTACTATTAGGAAAGATATGACTGAATTGGTGAAAAAATGTGACAAATGTCAAAGGTTTGCCCACGTGTAACATCTTTCTTCAACTGAGCTCACTTTTATCATTAGCCCGTGGCCTTTCATTCAATGAGAAATGGATGTCTTTAGACCATTCACCCCGGTCACAAGTCAGAGAAGATTTGTTTTATTGGCAATTGATCACTTCACAAAATGGTTGAAAGCTGAAGCCTTGGCCACTACCATGGAAGTGCAAGTCGAGAAGTTTATGTGAAAAAAAATAGTCTGCAAGTTCAGGATACCTCAATCCATAATAACAGACAATGGCAAACAATTTGATAATTTGATGTTCAGGGAATGGTGCTTAAATCTTTACATCGACCTCAAGTTCACGTCATTGCCCACCTTCAGTCCAACGAGTAGGATGAAGTTGCAAATAAGACAATATTAAAAGCTTTAAAAAAAAGCTCGACGTAGTAAAGAGAAATGGGTCGATAAGCTACTAGGAGTTCTATGGGCTTTGAGTACAAACATTAAGGTCCCTTATCACTTGGCTTTTGAAATAAAAGCCATAGTGCCAGTTGAAATTGGCTTGCCAAGCTTAAGATATAGTTAAATTAGCATCATAAGAGAAAAATGAAAAGATGCTTATGGCTGACATAGACTTTATCAAAAAATAAAGAGATATAGCTCTGATTTGAATTATAGTATACTAACAAAAGGTAGCCAATTATTATAATAAGAAAATATGATGTAAACACATCAGGAAGGGTGACCTGGTATTCAAAAAAGTAGAAGCCTCAGGGGTAAATGATCGAGGTGGCAAGTTGGTCCCAACATGAGAAAAATTGTATGTTAAGGAGGTCGTCCATAATACAACCTACAAATTACATAACCTAAACAGTGACGTTGTCCCGAGGACATGAAACGTAGACAACTTAAAGGTATATTATGAATAGCTCGGTATAAACTGAGCTCACACTCATACTATTTTATGAATGGCACTGCTATCCCAAATATGTGAAACACAAATCAACTTGGTTACTAGTAGGTTGGAGTAAATTGAGCTCGCACTTATGTTATTTTATCATAAGGATATGAAATGCAGTTAAAGATATATTATCATTAGATCGATTCTAATTGAACTCACACATGAAATTATGTTCAATAAGCTTGTCTATAAGTGATTTAAACTCATTTGAAGAAATCTGACCTAGAATTCATTATTACATTAACCTGACCTAAAACAACTACACAATTTTGTAGTCCAATTATTTGTTTTTGGATCTGTAAACCATTCACGAACTAATGCAAATAAAAAAAATTAGTAGTAAAATTGAACTAAGACTTAAAAAATTTTCATTTTTATTCCAACGTAACTCAATGTATTGGTTGGAGTATGGGAGCTCTTCACCAAAACCTGACCTCAAAGTTTACAAAAGTGTACATAAATTTTACAAAAACAAAAATAAAAATACATCAAATTCATTCATCAGTAGCAACAGTAACGGGAGGAGTACTCTTGTTAGTAGTTATTGGATGAGTGCTATCATCATCAGCAATGAGAGGAACAACTTTAGTTTCAATGACCTCTACCTCTTCTTCCTCTGTCCCTACGGTGGCCTTCCAACTTTCCTCTAGTGTTCGATCTTTATTTTTCTCCTTTTTTTTTTCCTTGTCCTTTTTCTCATCTTTCTTAGGCTAATTTGGAATAGGCTTTGATCAGATATTATTGATATCAATATCAAAGAAGTCAAGGTTGAGAGAGGAGAATTTGAACTGCACCTTTTCTTTGGCTAGCTAGAAAGCATCGAGAACGTTCTTCTTAGAGAACTCTACCTTCACCTGAAAACACTCATTGGATGCCTTATACTTTTTCATAGCGTTTACCCGTAGCTCCTCTTTCATTTTATCTCGAGCCTCCAATTCAAACCTTAGCCTTGTAATTTCAACTTGAGCATCCTTTAGTTCTAGTTCAGCCTATTCTTTCGTTGATTCGACTATGGGCCTATCCACTAAGATGGCCTCTAGCTTCATAGCTAGGTTGTTTACTTTTCTCTTTAACTCTACTTTTGTTTTATGAGATGTAGTCAAACTCGATCTAACACTGTCTAATGTTTTTGAGCATTTTTAGTGCTTATCAGCAAGGGCAATGACATTTCCTCCAGCCTTCAGCATATGCCCCATTACAAGATAAGTGTACTGGAGAGATCAACTATTGTTCTCTACAAGCTGAAGTGGGAATTTCTTTTGGACTACAAGGAAAGACTTTAGACTTAGAAAAATAAAAACAAAAATAATAAGAAAAAATCGAGTTGAGGTTAAGAAATACTCACCAAGAAGAGAAACTACGATTTCATAAACCTCTCAGCAACATCAGGGTTAGAGATGGGGTCATCTATTAGAGTAAACTCCAACTCCAAAGTTATTTTTTTCGAGCTAGGTCTCCACACCCTAGCCTCAGGGTTCTTAGAAGGAATGGGTAACACCTTTACTCGTGATCTTTTAGCTGCATGGGTGGGCCTGACATTAACATGAATGCCAGGTCCCGACCTATCTTGGCCTTTAATTTTTTACCTAAGGGAAAGCGAGGTATAGCTGTGCTAACTATTTTGTCTTTCTCAAGTAATAGGGCCCTAAGCTAGATTTTTTTCTTTCCTCTCTTAGGCTTTGGGGCATGTTGGTATAGGGTGACATTGAAGTCTCCTCCAACTTCAGCCATATCTACAAAATCAAGCTAACAATTTGATGAAAAATAAACTTAAAACAGAACTCGATGAGGTTACCTCAAACCTATCCCAATACTTTGTACTGTTTATTATTTCTAGGAAGTCAGCTCATGAACATCGATAACGAGCTCTTCAGTATATGTAAAATTTAAAATTTTATCCGAATCTAACAAATCAAAGATGGAGAGGGCCACCAATGCATCTATGAGGAACTGAGTATACTTTTTATTTCTCAAGCCTCAATTTTCAGGCTCACCATCTTTATTGGCCTTATGTTTTTCAAGGCATAGGAAAAATAGCTTCCAATTCTTTATTGAGCTCGAGCAAAAATCTTTTTATTTGGCCAAGCTATGATATAAAACCACCTAGTATCTCTAATATGTTTTCTTTAAAAAAAAAACTCCTTGAATAGAAGGAGAAAAGGAAGAATATCTAAATGTTGACAAAGAATGATAAATGAGACTATGTACCAAACAGAATTAGAGGTAAGCTGAATGATTGTTAAATTATAAGAATTAAAAATTAAAATAAATAAAAGATGAAGTAAAAATCTTAGACTGGTCACAAATAAATCCCAATATACATGTAGTTGATGTGGCTTTAGTCTATAAGTGACTTGGTCTAAAAAGTTTAGCGTTATTGTAGTGCACCCCTTTTTAGGAAAAAGGAAAATAATACCCAAATCTTGAACATGATGAGTTGAACACATATTAAGGTAGTTTTCAAGATTTGCTCTGCCCTTCAACTCACTCATCACATCCTTAGGGATCACACCAAAGTCACAGAAAATATATACAAGGATCTTGTAAGTTCATTTTACTCTACGGACTCTCTCTCTCGCCATCACTTTCTTTAGTTGAGGTACTCCCTTTCTATTATTCCTCCTCGAAACCTTCCTCATCAAAAGCATTTGACATTGGAGTGGGAAATGGATTCCAAGGAAAAATAGTAAATGAAAGTAGCTCGATCCCAAAAGAAAAAGGACAAGGTAAAAACCCTCAAGAGAAAATGAGATGTCAAGAAAAATTGATTAAAAGGGAAAGTAAAAGTGACAAGAGGTGGAAGAGATTAAACCTTAGAAGGGGGAGTACCTAAAGACGAATGAAGGTCAGCCATGGAAGATGGAACAACCTAAGAAATGGAAAAAATAGATGGATTTCAAAGTTTGAAGTCGATCTAAGCACACAGTTCTTCAATACTCAAAACTTGCTTATTTTTTACCACAACATTCTCTTTATTGCACTGTCGTTTTTCTTCGGACATCGAATTGAACCAATAGGCTATCTTCATATAGTTACGACCTCCAATAATATGAGGGATCAGGTTGTCATCCTACTACTCATGCTGACCTTTCCTTGGCTTGACCTTATAGCTCTCAGCCTCTTCAAAACTCATACTAGAAGACATGGTTAGAAATAAGTACCAAAATGAATAGAGAAAAAACTTGAAAGGTAAGAAAGTCATGAAGATAAAAAATTTTAGGTCAGATCGAGAGTAACGAAAACAAAAAATGAAAAATTGAAGCTTTACTAGTACCTTTATATAAATGCATTTTAGCCTGAAAAGATAGCATAATCCTCACCATGAATGGATAACGAGTAGATAGATGTCTTTTCATCTTTCTACTTTAAATCTCCCCATTCAAACTTTTCTCCTCATTTAATGGTGTCAGATCGACCTAACTGGATAAACCCCAGATTGGACCAGTCAAACCAAATGATTGTCAAAGGTAAGTTGAGAGCCCAATTCATATTTAGGGTTTAAAACAAAGGCTTAAGCCTAAATTTTTGAAAGAAAATACAAGTCTCACCATGGCTATATGAACTCTAGCAATAATCTCAAATCACTCCAGACAGTTGTCACTTCGACAACCTTTAAATCAATTATGCACTCATCTTGAAACACACTCACGAGATTAGTTAACTGTTAGGTCAGACCATAACTTAAAGCTAGTCATCGTTCATAACCAATCTCCTTACAACGTCGACCTTCGACAAAATATGCAACCACTTACCCCATATTAGAGATGTTGATAACAAATTTGGTGATTTGATACTCAGACTGCTTGATGGGGATAAAGTGTTAAGGGCATATAATGGTAAAAAAGGCATAATGATTTTTTTCTCTTTTAATCTTTAGAAGACAACTAGGGGTATCTTGGTCATTGTGCCGACCTGACATGTCAGGTCAATTTGACATCTCCAATGCCACCTCAGCTCGACCCTATCCTAATGATTTTTTTTTGTCCCCTTCACTTTACCTATAAATATTGAGACTTAGGCACCATAAAAGTTAGGTTTAACTAACTCATATCTTTTCACCTTTTTTTTTTACTTTTTTACCTCATTTCTTATTAGATCTTTATGAACTTGATCATTGGAATGCAAACACAAGGAACACCTCCTACCTTTGCCTTTAACCGTTCCTCTCATTTGCCTTTACAAGATTACCCTCAGGTTAGAGCTTGGCACAAATAATATGTATCAATTAATGTAATTAAATAAACAAAAACATACAAATCAAAACAACCATAGTATTATATTTGAGTTTATCCATGTAATTAAAGAACTTTTAAAACACACATTTTTTATAATTATATATCAACTCAAGATATCGTAATCAAGAGTTAATACAACTTGTAGTAGTGACTAAAAACCAAAAATAGATCAAGACTTGAACCACCTAGGCATTTGGCCTCCAACTATGATCCATATAGCAACTTTTGTCGAAACTTTCACAATGGGGGATTTCATACCTATGTTAGTAGCTCTTTATAGCCTCAAGGTATCAAGGAGGAGGAAGAAAATGCTTTTCTTAATTGTATAATGAAATCAACACAAACATTGTGAATAAAGGGATTATAGGTTTTCCTTAGCTATAGGGAAATTGTGTTTATGCAAATCTTAATTGCTAGAGACTCTTTTCAAAGGTTTTCAGATCTGTAGCTAAGGCTATAAAGATATGTATTTATAATTCTCTTCAAATTTTTTTTTTGCACTTAAGGATATAGCTTTAACATTCTTTTAATTTAACCCCTAAAGACTATAATTTTAACTTTTTTAATTTTTAATTCCTATCAATTAAGTCCAACTTAATTGATTAATCATACTTTAATTCAGCAATGTTACTTTATGTGTGTGACTTAATAGGCTTCCAATGTATATTTATAGATCATAAGTTACATCTAACAATACATCGTGATCATCCAATATATTGGAGAGTCAAGATAGTTTTAACTTAATCAGTTAGTATTTAGTCTATTAGTATAATTCAATCCTTCCACTATATATCTCAAAAGGAAAATAAGCATGATGCATTATCTACTCATGAACACTTTTCATATTAATTTGTATAGCTTTTAATCAACCTGTATGAACTTAGCAAGAAACTTTTTCTTCTAAATTCATCAACATATTTTGGCCAAAGACTTTATAAGTCAACTTAGGATGATGGATCCTCTTGTGACCACTCATCCATATTTGTATACTTCATACCATACCCAAAAGCACCTTTTTAGGCATCAAGCACCTTAACTATTAGAGGTAAAATTAAAGTATGATGATTCACATACAAAATGACTTGGTGCCTCAAGTCAAAGGACAAGTTACATAATTGACACATGAAATCATTTTTATTGATAGTTGAGTGAGATACCAAATGGAATTCAATTAATGGGTCATGTTTAGTGAACTATTTTCTAACAAGCATTTACATATTATCTAAGTATACCCACACTTTAACCTATAAGATGGGTTACTTACTTCATAAGTAAGGAGGCTTAAGATTTACCAATCTCTAAGCATTGTTAATGCCTTATCTCAACAATACATTGACCAAGAATAGTTTTAGGCTCATGACTTTGATACATAAGGAACTCATAATTGTAACTCCTTACAATTCCTTTGCAAGGTCATTGTGTTTCATAGGCTTCATCCAATTAGCGCCTCGATGACTTTTTATCCCCATGCTAATGATGAACGAAAACCTTTTCATCACTACAATATAGTGATTTGGTGCAAGTTAGTTGTATGTCCATTAGCCAATTGATTGGCTCTAGGGCACATTCACTACCAAATATATGCCTAATAACAACAAATAAAAAGCTAAAATCCTAAGTAATCATCCTAGGTAAAAATAACTTGATATCAACTAATCCTAAATGTAAAAATAATTGTTTAAAAATTGAATACTCCATTTATTGACAAAATTGAATGGAGTTTGGATTGAGACAATTCAAATGGGGTCATTTTGCGTCAAACAAAATTCTAATCATTTCAAGTTTAAATAATTTTAGATGAGGATCATCTCAGGTTCACATCTTTTCAAGTTTAGGTGTTTTTTGTTTAACATACATGTTATTTATGTTCAAGTCATTTTAGGATCAAATGTTGAATTTTTAAATAAAATAAATTTAATTTTAGGTTAGTCTTTTTAGTTATTTGTGGTTTAATTAGGTTATGATAATTTTGACTTTGGTTAAACAAGTTTGAATAGTTGACATTTTTTTCTAAAATTAGGATGGTTGAATTTATGCATGGGTAGGTTAAGCACATTTTTCAAGGTATATCAGCTTTTTCAACTTTACTATCCTTTTATTCTCTTTTTATTAACTCTTAAAGCGTTCATAAGTCTAGTATTTGAAATGGATTTTAAGGACACTGATTTTAAGTTCCAAGTCATAACCAATTTGATACAAGTATATTACTTTATTAGTGAATAACATATTCTTATTTTTTTTAATTATAAAATGTATTTAAATATTGTAACATTGTTAATCCCACGTTAAGAATTTATGAAATTTTTTTATAATATACACGTAGAGACTTAAATTTTTACTTATGAAGAACTTTTTGTGGGTCAAAACTGTGTGACCTTCAAATCAAAGTGAAAATACCTCATAAGTGGATACAAGTCTTCACAATTGGTATTAAAAAAACACCAACCACATTAAATAAGAGCTATCTCTAGAATCCTAATGAATTGAAGCTAGGTGTTAAACAATAAGAGTGACTTCTAAAATCCTAACACTTGGTGTGATCCTGATTATATGTGTAATTTGTTAGGCTTGACGAAGATATCAAGTTTTAAGATGAGGCAATTATGAGGCCCTATTCTTATATTGAGAAATTATGAAAATATGTTATTATATATATATAAATATTTGAATCCATACTTTTGAGATACTTTTTGTGAGACAAAACTGTGAGATATTTTAGTCAAAGTAGACAATATGTCATAGGTTTTTATGTAGGTCTCACAATTTATATTAGAGCAACCATTAACAAAAAGTGTTGGAGCTAAGTGCTAACTATTGGAGCCACCTTTAGAATTATGCTTGTGAGTTAAGTGTTGCATGGTGGGAAGCACCTCTAGAATCTTAACACTTGTTATGATCATAATTTTGTGTCTAATGCTTTGGGCTTGACAAAAAGGTCAAGTTTTAATAGGAAAAATTGTAACACTTTCAATCCTGAATTGAGAATTTTTGAGGATCTACTATGATATATATGTAGAGACTTAAACTCATATTTTTAAGGTATTTTTTATGGATATATTTGTGAGACGCCTAGGTCAAAGTGGATAATACCTTATAAGTTGGGTGTAAGTCTCTATAAAAATATTAAAATGTTAACATAAAATATGTATTTTTAATATTTCAATTATAAACATAATTGTATAATTAATTTTAATAATCTTATGGCCTATAGTGATTGCTACTTTTTGTATCACCTGTAAGTGCACAGATAGCATTAAGTAATGGTAGTTTGTAAGTAAAGTAAAGTTCTCACGAGAATTACGATTATATATTTGTTAGGTATAAATCAAGTACCAAGTTGATAATCTACTAACTTTATATCTACACGATTGGAAAAGAAGATTGATTGATTGACTTGAAAACAAATAAAAAAAGTAATGGAAAAATAAACTGTGTAGGCCAAGAAACAATAAACCAATTGTCGCTTGGTAGTTTCAAGGAGGGTCAAATATAACGAGTATGCTAAAAGAACTGAAAGCTTTTGTATAAAGAAAGATTGATTGCCAATTTCATAAAAGAGATTAAAGACAATATTAATAGCAAGATTGTAAAGTGAAACTTGAAAAGAAAGAGTGCTTGTGAGATCTTGAATCAAAATAAGAGAACTTGTATTAAAAAAAATGCTTTAAAGAAAACAAGATTGTATTGATTCTTGGACTAGTAATGTCACCCTAGCTAAGATACAAGAAAACTATAAAAAATCTAAAGAAAACTAAAAATTACATAAAAAAAAAAAAAGAGAAGAGTGTTGAGTTGTGTGGGATAAGATGTGTTACAAATGCAGAAAGCCTCTCTATTTATAAAGAGGTAGGTTTAGCCAAAAGGCTCTGGGATTACAATTAACAAATCAAAATAGTATAAGCACTATATTTTTTCGAATTATAATAGAGAGATTAAATTCAATTTTTGATAGATTATAGGGACCATTGTCATAATTTGACTTTTTCTAATTCCCAATTCATGGGCTATCTAATTATCCTTGCAGAATAGTGGTACAACACCGGTTTTCACATTGCCCTAAAAGTTACACATTTCCAAGCATTATATGGATATCAACCTCTTATATTTTCTTGGGATGTTAGTTCCGTTGCTAAGGTTTCAAGTGTTGAAGAAATACTTAAGAAAAAGTAACAGTTAAGCAGGTTCATGGTGTAACATTTACAAAGAGCTCAACAAAAGATGAAATTTTATTTAGACAAGAAAATGAGTAAAAGGGAATTTCAAGTAGATGATGAGATGCACTTGAAGATCCAACCTTATAGGCCAATATTTATAGCCTTCGGAAGAATCTTAAGCTTTCATCCAAATACTATGGACCATATTCTATAGATGCCAAAATTGGACCAGTAGCTTATATGCTACAGCCGCCAATTACTTTTAAAATTCATCTCATTTTTCCTGTTAGCCTTTTGAAAAAGAAAATTGGTCTAAAGGTGATACCCAGTTAGCTCCTCTAGAGGTTAATGAAGATGGCCAACCTTTAGTGTATCCTACTACTATACTGGATAAAAGGATACTAAAAAAGGGGAAATTAGGCAGTAACTCAGTTATTGGTGGAATGGTTTGATCTTGATCCTGATCATGCCACTTGTGTATACTTTTCAATTTCCATCATTTGATCCTTGAAAATAAGGATTGGCTACAAGGGAAAGTATTTTGATAGAATTGGTCATTCATATCAAGGATTCAAATAGCGGTGCTATAGCGAAATAGTGACCGTAAAATTGTATTAGCGCCACTACCCGCCATCTCTATCAAGGAAAATGCAATTGAAAATTTTAATCACACTCAAAACAGTGTGTAACGGCCATCGAAAACTGGTGTAACGAAAAATAGTGGCAATAATGGACCATTATTGCTGCTATCCTATTTTTCCATCAATACAAATGAAAAAAAATTTTCAAGTTTCAACCCAATCTGTCAAGATTCCCAAAAATAAAAATAAAACAACTAAGATTGTAAAAGAAAAAGTAAAAACAAAAGCCAAAAGAAAAGATAACTTAGTCAGTAAATTTCATTCTCATATTATTAGTTTCAAAATTCGTCTAAAAAACCTTAAAAAATAGTATCAATTATCAACCATTCAATCTGCAGCTACACAAATTCAAATCAACCTCAAATCCTCAATCAACAATTAAAATTCAAAGAAGGTAAGAAAAAAATTAATTACCTTTTTTTTTGTAAAATTTTTGTAAATTAATGTTGATCTTTGTGTTTGTGAGAATTTGAGTGAGAGAGACAAGGGTATATGAGAGCGAGAGATGCAAAAAAAAGAGGAGTTGGTTGAGTTAATTTGAAGGAATGACGCCATGAAAAAGGTTGAAGATAAATAAGAGAAATTTGGAAACTGTTTGAAAGAGAATCGGAGAGTAGGGTGAGGTGTTGGGTCTTGTCTCAAATAGAATGGTGGGTGCGGGGTGGGATTCGGTGGGGTAGGGTGCGCTGGGGGGTAGGGATGGGTGATTTTTATTTAATTTTATAATTAATTTTATTAAAATATAAATTTAAAATTTTATAATTTTTAAAATTTTTTAAAATAAAATTTAGTTAGAGGAATTGAGATTTTATAATTGAAAATTTTAAGAAATTAATAATTTAATATGATATATATAGGGATTTTAGATGAAAAATTTTGAATAAATTTTTTTGTATAAATTAAATGAAAAATAATTAAAAATAAATATTATATTTTGATTTTGTTATTTATTAATTTATATTTTATATTTGAAATTTAATATTTTTTTTTGTTTTGGTATTTATATTGTTGTCAATTCTTTTGCTATTAAATTAATTTTTATTAATTAATTTTTATTTTTATGTAATTATTGAATATTCTATTTATTATAATCTAACTAAAATTGTGAATATTTTCTTTTAGAAAATAAAAAATATAGTATCATAAATTATTTTAAAAATCATTAAATAAATTTTTTATAATTATAATTATTATATTTTATAATAAATTGTGCGAAATTTAAAAAAATTCACGACTACGAAGACTTCGATGATCGTAATGATTTTCGTTATATCTGAAAATACGATAAACACGATGCGACGAAAATGTTATTGCGACCGCTATTTAAATCTTTTATTGAGATTAATGGAATGGAAGTTGACAAAAAAGCTGGGAGTGGCCAAAATACAATTAAGCTGAAGAAGGCTATAGCTGGGTCAAGGAGTACAGAGGATGCCTAATACTCTGTGGAGCTGACAATGGCATAAATGAAAGAAGAATATGAAGACGTGCTAAATTGTAAGGCCGTTGAATAAAAGGACAAAGGGGATAGCTGGACCGTTAAATATGCTGACTTGTCTATTTGTAAACAGTTGGCTTAGAATTATGAGCTGCTAAGAGTTGCGAGATTATTGGATCCTTGTATTTCATGGAAATAAAGAACTGTGTGAGCATATACAGGCACAACACTATTATCAGAAGAATCTCATGAATGAAAATGCTATCTTTCTTCTCTATCCTTCTTGGTTCTTGTTCTGGTCTTATTCTCTTACTCTTTCTGTGTTACTGCAATCTGTTGAATCTATAACAATTATCCTTAGCTAGGAGCTTGTCAATTAATCTAATTGGTGCAAATGTTTAATTTTGAGCCTTCACCAATTTTAGTAGATTTATTTCAAATCATTAACTTCAACAATTTTTATGTGTCTTGTACAGAACCAAACCACCACAAGTGGTTTTGCTCTTACTACTCTGTTGGTCATCACATTATTTAGATTTTTTTTTCCTTTTGGTCACCTGCATTTTAAAAGTTGTGTTTTGAAAACAAATAATGTATAACGTGGAATGTCAAGCAGGTGTTTCGTTAGAGTCTAACTAGATAATTTACCCTATGTAATAACCTTCTTCAGCCCATTTAACAAAATAGAAATTATCTGGCCTATTGTCAATAAAAATTTTAAACTCTACTAGTAGAGTTAATAGAATAACAATTGTTGCTTAGGATATATTAAAGATTTAAAAAATTATTAATTTTTTAATCTCACTTATAAAATTTTAAAAAATTACACTATCAATATATCAAAAATTAATTCTTAACAAAAACAATATATTAATGATCTGGAATTATTAGATTATTAATTTACTGTTAAAAATATTTGATTCAATGGTTAATGTATGTATCTGGAAGCTCTACTCCAAGAGTTGGAAGAAGGTTTGAATTCCAAGATCTCCAATAGAAGATGGGTTAGAAAGGGAACAACTAAGTAGCGCATCCGGAAAGAAATTTGGTGTTGACAGCATGTTAATACATTATTCTAGAAAACCACACAGATGGTTTTCCATAGATGTAATTTACAGCACAAAACAATTGGTCCAAATAGTTTATGATAACCATATTTTTCGTCTTTTTGTTTTTGACACAATATTTAGTATCATCCAATTAAAACATTTTTATTGTTGGTAATATTGACTCAAATCTCATAAGAGATTTGTTTGAGATTTGTCAGATATTGCTTGATAGACAAGAAGACTTTCAAGAGAAGAATTCTAAAAGGAAAGGGATTCTTAATGGGCAAGTTTGTATAATTATAAATATGTGAAGTCTCTACAGTGTTAGGTATGAGAAAAAGATGTAAGAGAGTTGTAGGGTTTTGTGAGATAGACACCCCATAGGAGTATTAGGGCTCTAGGTCTTATGGGTGTGTGTGTTTGTTTGTGAGTGGACTAGAGGAGACTGAGAGGGTCCACATAGGTATGATGTATGGGAACATATGGGTATGCATTTGGTTGTGTTGAAAGGGTGCACAAGGGTTTTATAGGACTAGAGGAGATTGAGAGTGTCTTATGAGTATTGATTGTTGAGTGAGGTTGATGATATGATGTATGTTTGTAATTCTCTACAACTAGTGGATCTTGTTTCTCATCCGTAGATGTAGATCAATTGGACCGAATCACGTTAAATTATTGTCTCTTGTGTGTTTGATTTATTATTTGATTTCGCTTCCGTTATTGTGATTAGATTTGAGGCTTTTAGCCCAACATTTATTACCCTACATAAACTGAAATTGCCAATATTCTTAGTAAAAAGCTTTGTTCTAACATTTTTTTTTTCCATTTTTTCTACAAAAAGAAAAATAAAAGTTTTGATGCATATAATTAATTGAAAACTTACCCCATAAAATATAAACTTCTTCTACATATCATAAACTTCTTTCATACCCACAAAACTTAATTCAATTATTAAAGAAAAGAGCTTTTTCTATTAATTAAGATTCAATTTTTATGAAAAATAATTCGAAAGTAAAATTTAAATGTATCGGACCGAAGCATTATACTATATATGTCTTTAAAATTGTTCAAGAGGAGATTAGATTTAAAGTCTAAAAATAACTTTGACAGGAATATAAAAAAAAAAAAAAAAATCATTCTTACAAACCTTGAATGAACTGATAATGACTAATTATTTAACATGCGAAAGCTAAAATTAGATATAATTGTACCTGTGACTTAATTATTAGTGCATGATCTTTGAGCTTGAGCAAAGTTTAAATCTCTTGTTTCAAATAACAAATATTTTATGTAATTTACAAAAATGTAAAATTGTTACGAAAAACAACTTTCTCCTTGTGCATTTAAAGATTTTGACATATTTTTAAGCCAATAATATGTTTGCATTTCGAGGCAGCTTATACATGCTGTATATATTATATGAAAAATATTATTTGCAAACCACATGCACATTTTATGTTTTATCTTAATCATGACAAAGAGCAAATGTGTGATATTTTCTCTCATGTCGTGTGATATTTTACGGCTGTTTACTAGATGGAACTCTATGTCACTGGTGATGATGTGTAATCTAGTAATTGATAATGTTAAAAGTTATATAAATATATATATATATATATATATCTCCACCCGTTAAAGTCTTAGAAAATGTTGCCAAAATCATTAGCCTACCAAAGCTTATCCCTACTCGTGTTGGCCTTGTGCTTGCGCTCAATATATATAGACATATAAACCGCCAAAGGCATAAACTCTTATCAAAACAATACGGATTCATTTGCTTCTTGCTGTGTATGGCAGATCCAACACCGCTTCTTTCTCACTATGATCAGCCGGTAGAACGCAAACAGCCTCGGTCCCTCGATGAGGCAATTGAACGGTGTATCGGAGACTTCGGGTGGTCGCAATTCCTGCAAGCAATACTTGTATCATTTGCTTGGGTCTTTGACGCACAGCAAACTTTCATTAGTGTATTCACTGATGCTGAACCATCATGGCACTGCACTCAAGTGGTACACGAGTCAGTTTGTAACTCATTCTCCAACATTTGCCTACTCCCCAAAAATTCATGGTCTTGGGATTGGCCTGCACACACATCAATCATATCGGAATGGGGCCTTGAATGTTCTAGTTCTATCGTCAGAGGGCTACCTGCCTCCTCTTTCTTTATGGGCTGCCTAACAGGTGGGCTTGCGCTAGCAACACTCGCGGACTCAACTCTTGGCCGCAAAAATATGCTCGTTTTCTCATGTCTGATGATGTCTTTATCTTCCATCTTCACCGTCTTCTCTTCCAATATATGGATCTATTCAGCCTTGAGATTCATCAACGGGTTTGGCCGCGCAACCATTGGAACTTGTGCACTTGTGTTATCAACCGAGCTAGTGGGAAAACGATGGCGAGGCCAGGTTGGAGCTATTGGTTTCTTTTGTTTTACCTTAGGCTTTTTATCATTACCACTAATAGCATTTATAAATAAAGGTTCTTCATGGAGAACTCTTTATCTATGGATTTCGGTACCATCAATCTTCTATTGTATACTAGTTCGTTTCTTAGTCCATGAGTCTCCAAGATGGCTTTTCGTCCGTGGACGCAAAGAGGAAGCAGTTTCAACCCTCAAAAGCATGGCTCAGGCTAATCAGAGTGTCTTAACAATGAGTTTTTCCAATGTCTTAATCGAGCAAGAGTCATGGAATGCTGATCTTTACTCCTCAATCAAGATACTTTTGAACAAGAGATGGGCTTTTCGAAGGTTAGCAGCGGTTATGTTATCAGGTTTTGGGATTGGGATGGTGTACTACGGCATGCCATTAAGCCTGGGAAATCTATCATTCAACCTCTACCTGAGCGTCACATTTAATGCGTTATCGGAGCTCCCAGCATCATTGATTATATTCTTCCTTGTAGGGAAATTAAACCGGAAAGGCTCATTGTTGGGCTTCACAATCTTAAGTGGGATATGCAGTGTGCTTTGTGTGGTGATTGGCAAAGTGTGGCCAGTTTTTCAAATAGGACTGGAGCTGGTATCCTTTTTCAGCGCTTGCCAAGCGTTCAACATGGTACTGATATACACAATAGAGCTGTTTCCCACTTGCGTGAGGAACTCGGCAATCTCAATGGCGAGGCAGGCGCTTGTGTTCGGGGGAGTGTTCAGCCCAGTGCTGGTGGCGGCTGGGAGGAAAAATGAGCTGTTATCGTATGGGGTATTTGGGTTGGTGATAGGGGTTTGTGGGCTACCAGTGCTTGGGTTACCGGAGACAAGGGGTGGGACAATTTGTGATACAATGGATGAAGAAGAGCACAAAGAGAAAGCCAAGGCGGCTGCTACTGCTATGCTGGCAAAAACTGGTTCGCCCTAGCTCCTTCTAGTGGAATTAATATATCATTGCTTAATAGTAGTAATCCATAAATGTTGTCTTATGAATAAGGCTGTAATTAAGATATTTGTTGTCATCTGGTGGAGGCCAATCTTTGCTAATAAATTTATTAATTGGCAGGAAAGGTCTTTTGTATTGAGTTTTTTCCTGCACAAGTGTACATTCAAACTTTTATTCCCAAATAAAGGCACTTTTAATCTTTTTTCTTTAAATGGAGTACTAAAAGCAATGTCAACCATGTATCATTATCTACATTGTTTACGTGTAAATTGGATTAATTTTATTTTTTATTTTTTATTTTTCATTTTCTTACTTTTCTTGTCTTTTCTTTTCTCACCACTTCTATTTACCATTATTGGTTAATCTTTAATTACAATGTAAAATAATTTAAAACGATTCCCTCGTTCCTAACAAATTTTCACCCACGTCCAAAATCCGGTACTATCATTTGAAATTCTTCCTTTGAAGCCTAGACTTCTATTCTTTTCAAACTTGCATCGAGAGCACCAATGGAGGGAGAGAATTCAAGGAAGCAAACAAACAAATTAAAGCATCAGTTATAGAAAGCATCAGTTAATCTTTTCCGCAATTTTGTTCGCATGGAGGAGAAGAAAAGCATTACAGGAGAAAGGAAAAAATATTAAAAAAAAAAAAAAAGAAAAGACAGAGCAAAAACGATAAAAATGGTGTTCATTGCCATGTTGACAATTTGAGCACGGAGACAATGACATAGACTTAAAATACCTTATTTATAGAAAAAAGATTAAAAGTACCTCATGTTGGGAATTAAGATTTTAATGTACCCTATGATAATAAAAACCTCCTTTTGTATGCCTTAATTGTTAATTACACAAAGCTCTTCCTTATTTTTTCCTTTTTTAAATATATAGTAAACTAGATCATAACTAGTGTGGTATAATGTAATATAATTTTTTTAAAAATTATATTCAAATCTTTAAAACTCATAACATATATAAAATTTATATATATTGACTTGTTATTAAAATATAAATTTTATGAAAACAACAAAAAAAAATTATCTTTCCTTTGGATATTTTTGTTTATAATAATATTTATATATCTGTAAAATTATATTAAATAAAAATAAATTATGTCTTTTTTAAAAAAATAAAAATATATATTATTGAATGACAAATTAAATAATAAAAGAAGTATTAACACATTTTCACTTTAGTAATCTTAACTAAATTATTATACAAAATATGAAAAATGTTAAAAAATATGTGAAAAAGGAAAAAATAAATTGAAAAAAATATTATTTTTCATAAGAATGAAATTGTAATAATAACAAAATATATCTTTAAAAAATTTATAAACAAAAAAATTTGCAATAGTAATAGAATATACCTTAAAAAAAGTTATTGAAATAACAAAAAAAAAAATTGATGTATAAAAACATTACATTTATAGTCTTAAATTTGTAGAATAATTTTTAGTGGCAATTAAGATTAAATAGATAATTTTTAAATTAATTTTTTAAAATTTAGAATGGATATAATAGGTGATAAAGATAATATTAAAATTTTTGCATTTATTTTAAATATAAATTTGATAATTAGAGTTCAAATATATATAATTATTTTGATAATTTATTATTTAAAGATTTAAGATGAAAATTTTTTAATTTTCCAAATCTTACATAAAATTAGTTGAATTTTTAATGTCTTATATAAATTTTTTTAAAAATATAATTTTTTAAATCAAGATAAAAAAATATTATTGAAATATTTGGATAAACTTAATCTTTGTAATTTTTAAATATGTTTGAAATATTTTGATAAGTAAATAATTTTTTAAATAAGGTTATTTGGTAAACAACTAAAATTATTTATTAAAAAATAAAATCCATATTTCATATTTTTAATTTTAGAATATATATCTCTAAATTGATTTGATTTTTAATTACGATTTAAATAATTTTGATATTTGATTAAATTTAAAATTATTTTAATTTGTAATTAAAAGGAATTATCTTATTTTTAAAAAAATTGTATTATATATAATTTAAAATAGTTGTCCACATAAACACCTATGTGACAAATTTATTTTTGCATGTTGTTATATAATATATATATATATATATATATTAGAGTTATTTAAAGATTATTACTATTATTTTATACACATTAGAATTTTTAGAATTTACAATTGAATTTAAAACAAAATGTCACGTAATTTAATTAATCATATTATGATATTAATTTTTAAATATATTTAAACAGTCATGTCTGTTATAATTTAATTCATTTATAAAATTTAAAAATTTTAACGATGGCGTAGTGAAAAGCAAGTCTTTTTTAATAATAATTATATAATGACAAATGAAATGTTATAATTAATTAATTATTTATTTATTTATTTATTTATATCTTTCAATGCGTGGGTTTTATGATGTCCAGCTACAATGTATCCAGTATATGTGTATTATTATAAGTCAATGCAACAGCCGTTTTAGTATTTTTTTTAAACCAAAAGGAGTTTTTAACTAAAACAATTTATTACACCTAATTTTTTTTATTACAAAAATACTCCAAATGAAATTATTTAATTAACTTTTAATAAATTACCCTTTAACTCTTCTTATTCTTGATTTATAATATTTATGAAATACATATATAAAAATTTTAAAAATCTCAAAACTTTAAAAAATTTTAAAAATCTCAAAACTTTAAAAAATTTTAATAAGTTTTTGAATATACAAATCCCAAAACTTACAAAAACATATAAAAATGCATTCCTTTAAGTAACAATTTTACGAAAAAATCACAAATTACAAATCATAAGCCCATTCAATCATTCAACCATCATAAATAAATATCTCTATATTGGAATAGATGACTTGAAACTATTAATCTCGTTTGAAAATTAATAATTTTAAGATTGATCTGAGTGAGAATAGAAGGATAGGAGATGGAAACATTGAAGGAAAAGGATTTAGGGGTTTGGGGTGTAAATGAGGGAATGATGAGGATGGTAAAGGAATTGTAATTTTAGGGGATTGGGTTTTGAATTTGGAGTGTTATTTTTCTTTTACAATAATCTTAAAATTATCCAATTACATTCAAAAATTATATAAGGATTCATAACTTATAAATATAGGCTTCATATCAAATTTTTATGAATTTTATATAATTTAAAATTAAAATTAATTAATTGTTGTGTAAAGTAAAATTTGAGTTGCAAATACAAGCATCCTATCAAAATTATCTCCCTGACACCCAATTCCCATCTCCTATCCGCTCACTCACAATTTAGCAATTTCTTGTCAGCCTTTTACAGGTTACAGGCTTGTTTTGCATCTCAACGTTTGACGTTTTATTTCTTCTTCTATTCTCTCAATTTTCCATCTCTTCTTTGTTCTCTTCTTCTAATTTTCATCTTCAATTTCTCATCAACGAAACCTTCATGTAATTAAAAAAGAATAAAGTGCTCATATCATATTTGATTAATAAAGTAATTTTTATCAAATATGTATATTACTCGAAATGATATTTAAGAAGCGAAAGATTTTATTAATAAACTTTGAAAAAAACGATAAAATATGCTTTTGCATGAAATATTCTTCTTGCGTACATGTTGTAGGCTGCAGGCATACATTTACTTTAACAAAATTTTAATTTTTAGAATCAAAAGATTACCTTTTAATACAATTTTCATTTTTAAAACCAAAAGATATATTACTTTAAAGAAGTTATAATGTTTTCCAAGATATTTTTTGAACATATCTTTAAGATTACTATCTTTATAAATTGATAATAAAATTTTTAAATTTCACAATAAAATTTTCAAAAATCGACGCTTATCCATTTAATAATTTGTTTGATTGATTAACTTTAAAAAACATGCCATAATAAATTGAGATAGAGAATTGATAGAGAAATACGCAACTTGATCATTAATTAAATAATATATACAATTGGATGTTTCTGTATCATATTGTTCAACAATAAATATGACAAAATTGAAAGTTCACCAAACTAAATTATCTCTACTATAAACGTAGGAATTAGTTTAGAATAGTCAATGATTAAAGGCCAAGAAAAACATTAACAAGTTTTAAATTAAAGATAAGTTATAACAGCCCCAGTACAAAGAGAGAAGGCATCTAGATTTGTGGAAATTTTTGGCTGTAAATTGAATTGGAGTTAATAAACTCACGGTATTAAGTGGGCTATTATATATATAAAATTAACTTGTAATGCATGGATTATTTTTATTTTATTTAAATTTAAATAAAATAAAAATAAAATATTAAATTATTAATATGTTCAAAATAAATATATAAAAATAAATAATATAATTAAAATATCAACTCATAAAAAAATAAAAATTTTAATTAACAAATTAATAATCTTTAAAATATATGATAAATAATAGTGGAGGAAGAAAAAAAATCCAAAAGATGTTGTAAAAAAATTATTAATTATGCCAACAAAATATTAAAATAAAAACTAAAAATCTTATCGCTTCAAATGAACTTTATTCAATTTATTTCCAATTTCTTTTATCATTTTTGTACACCATCAAATTTATGTAATTTTAAGATAAGTTTTATTTATTTAAAAAAAATAATGATTTTAAATGTTTAAATAATATATGTGATAACTTACTCTTATGTATATTTTTTCTGTAGGAGTTTCAGTAATATCATAATCTTTAGTATATTTATGGCTTTCAAATCTTTGTCCCTTTCAATTGTTTTGATGTTGACATCTTATATGGAATTATATTCCTATAAAAACTGAAATGAAATAGTTTTAAATTTTAAATAATAGTATTAAATTATAAACAATTATTTAAGAAAATTATTGACAAAAAGTTTTAATGAAATGTATTAAACTACGTACTTTTTGTATTATTTAAAGTAAATATTGACTCTTCTTTGCATAAAGTATCTGATGAACATATATAACAGTCAATCTTAAACTTTCATGAAAAAAATTGTAATTATTGATTTCTACTTCAAAAATAAATGAACGGCCTATCAACTCTTCCCATATTTTTTCCACTTTGGCATCTCCATTTTCCTATGAATGAGTTTTATATAAATTTAATTAAATAACATTGATATTTATACAAATTTAGAAAATTATTTTGAATGTGATATAACCTCATTTTTCATTTGAAACAATTATTCAGCTGTATACTCTAGAATTCAATTAGGTTTTCCATAAAAAAGACAAATGATGCATTGTCAAGCTCATCTGATACATTGATAATTAATTTGTACCTATGATGGAATATTAATAATTATCAAACTTACCTTCAATTGAAAAAAATGAAAAAAAAAAGTAAATATTCAAATGATTATGTTTTAAAAATTACTTATTTAAAAATATCTCAATAAATTTTACTTAAATTGACATATAATGATGATGGAATTTAATGATATCTTACAAATGGAAGTTGGGTTTGAAGTACACAATCCTTGCAAGCATAACCTCTGCCAGCTTCTAACACCTTTTTTTTATGCACTGTACATGACAAATAATACCATCCATACCTCGTGTTGATTTGCATTATAGTACTTCGATAGGTTAACTTTTTCTCCTGTTGGTAGTAAAAATAAGAAGTATTTTTTTGAATTATAACACAATATATATTTAAATTGAAATATATTTAACTAAAGTCTATAGTCCTTACCTTGGATGAATTGTTATTCATGACATGATAAAATATCAGCTATCAATCTCCTATTTGCAAACAACATTTCTTTGGAAGATGCAACTTCTTTTATTGGTGTCAAAGACTTTTGGACTTGAGAATCACCAATAATTTGACTGTATTTGCATCAGAATTTATAAATATATATTTTTTGAAATGCATTATATCATTTGTATGGTTCAATATTTTTTAAATAATTTTATATCTACTATTGATAAATACGTAAGTACCTATTTGGAATTATAACAACTTCAGGTATATCCAAGTTCTTGTATACCTTTGTTGCTGACATAGATGATAAATTATATTTACCTAAATTAAATATTCAATATAAGAAACATTGTTTAAATAATTGGGATTAAAACTAAATTAATTAAAATATAGTTTTTTTTTTACTTACCTTTAAATTGTTTGACAAAGGTAGATGTCACAACCAATATGATAGTTTCATTATTGCTTGCCAAAATACTATCATCAAGTTAATATGCAACTCCACCCCAAAGAGTAATTTCCATTGAGTTTCCCCTATGAGAAAAAAAAATCAAAATAGTTAGTTAAATAATTAATTTCACATATGCATTATCTAATTAAGAATTTCTCAATGCATACATTGCATTTTTTATTTTTGATACTCTTTTGTTTACTTTTTTCACTACAAACATCTTGATTCATGATTGAACTTATTTTGCTCAATTTTCCAATAACATATTTAAGGATCAAATAGTTTCAAAGTATAATTAGTCAAATTAATATAAAATGCAAAATTAAAAAGAATTATAGAAAGTTGAAGTCAATGGACTTGTCAAATATGTTTTATCATGATAATGCGATTGAATAGCATCAAACTTCAGAAACTCAAACTTATGCAACTTAAGTGAACTATTCAAACCATTAACAATTTTGACAAAATGTATTAGGTTTAAAGTAGACCATCAAATTGTTTTTCACAATTCGATAGGAGCTAGACACATTGGAAACTTTGAAATTTTGAATCATGTAAACATTTCCTTCCATTAGTAGTGTACGATACTTGTCTACCAAATTTTTGAATGCCATTGCATGAATATGATCATCCTATAAAAAAATGTTTATTGAATAATTTTATTAGAGATATATAAAATGAATAATCTATTGTGTACAAATTAAGGTAAATAAAGCTCTCACATTTTCATCCAATAGAATCATTCTCAAACCTATAACTTTTTCATTCTTATTAACATTAACAACATCCCACATTCTAGTGATTCTTACTTTAACCTTCCATTGGTCTCTAATTGTTGAAATCTATCATAAGTATTAGTAACCTTGCATTATGCCTTATAAGAGGATAATGGAATTTTTGAATTATTTAAATATTAAATATAATTAAAATAAAAATGCATAAATTTTTAAATATATATAAACATTAAACAATTAAATATTAAATCAAGCTCGTCACCTTTGGAAAACATCATAAAACACCTTAGTGTATACAACATTATTCGTGCATGAATGAATATCATGGTCATTGTTTTCAATTAAAAATTTTAATCCCTCTTGTGATGTTACTTTGGAAGTAGCTACATATAATTGGCCATAAGTGAAACCCAATTTTGGCAAATACACACCGACATTTTCAAATGTTTGTCCTTGACTTTCATTTATGGTCATTGCAAAACAAACTTTGATTAAGAACTGTCTTCGTGTTAGAGTGAACGACCATTTTGACTCTAAAAGGAACATTTCCACTCTAGGGATGAACAACCAACTCCTCACATTAGTCCCAGTTATTGTTTCAGCTTTAATTACCTTAGAACTCAATTTTGTGATAACCAATCTAATACCATTGGAAAGACCAACATTTTGATTTATGTTGCATAAAAGAATAATAGGAACCCCAACTTTCAAATCAATTTCATGATTAGGTACCTTAGGAAACTTAAGTGAATTCAAGAATTCTGAAGGATATAAAATAGATTGTTATTCAACATTACCTGAGGTAGGTGAAATCCATCAGCATTGAGATATTTTTTTACTTTACCAGGAAGCTTTGAAAGTATGTAAGTATTGACCTGATTAACTACTTCATTAGTCAATGCTAATATAGCTCAATCCTTTAAATAAGATGGATTGTTGAATGTATTTTTCAAATTAGGATATGTATAATTAACAATTTGCCTTATTGAATCATTCCCATGTGGAATTAAAAACTCATCTGGAATATTAATCCATGTTGAATTTGCACTTTCACTTGGTCCAACTGAAGGCAACCTACCATCATCCAAGTATAATAACCATTGGCTAAAGTCTAACATTGAGTTGCATGATTAATTTCTCAATCGCATATTAATTGAGAGAATAAATATTTGACAATGTTCTCAAATTTTAGATCTACAAATTATAGATCTACAAATTATAGTAACTATAATGTCACTTCTACTACCTTGAGAAACCATTGGCAATATTTGACTAAAATCACCTTTTAATATCATAGTTTTCCCCCAAAAAATCTTTTAATTAGAATTAGGATCACTGAAATGCATAATATCTCATAACACACAATCAACAGCTTCAAATGCATGTCCGTATGCCATTGGAGCTTCATCATATATGATCAAAGTTGCCTTGTAGAGTAATTTAGCAAATGGACTGCCTTGCTTAACATTACAACATGAGTTTTTATCTAACTTTATAGGAATTTTAAATCTAGAGTGCACTGTTCTCCCTTCAAGTAATAATAAAATAGCAATACCTAAAGATGCAACTACAACAACAATATTACCTTGAGATTAGATCTTAGAAATAATTGTTCTCCATAAAAATGTCTTTCCAGTACCTATACTTCCATAAACAAAAAAAAAATCCATCACTAACATTGTCTATAGAACAAATAACAACATCATATATAGCTTTTTATCCACTATTGAGTCCATCATATAGGTTACTATGATCTCATAACAACACATCTCTATCATAACTCATTTCTTCCAAAACTAATGAATTGTGTTTACAAATGATTGACACCAAATTAAGGTAAGGAATAGTCTTAAACTCTCTTAATGATCTTCTATTCTGTTTTATTATCTTCTCGATCTTAAACAGTATAGTTGCTCGAATTGTTCAGGAGTCAATTTTAGGTTTTGGTCATCTATATGCCATTCTTTGTTGAAATAGAATATCCTTAGAAGGTAGCTCTATTTTGTTCCATAACTCATTCGATTTTGTAACTTCACAAAAAAGAATGGTAACAAATAGATCACATAATTGATGTCTGGTAGCCCCATACAGATGCTTCACGTAAATTTCATGCACTATAATTACCTTCAAGCAATCCCAATGCTTACATGTATCTTTATAGTCGGGATAAAATAATCCTATCAACTGCTTTATATCTTTAAAGGATTTATGTGGCTTTTAAATAATTGAAGAGATCTCGAAAAATATCTTCCTAGAGATAGATGAGCATAAAAGAATTATGTTTGACAAACCTTCCTCTCTTTTAGGTTTTTGTTTATTTTTTCTTTGCACAAACCCCTTTGTTCTGGAAAATCAACATAGGTTAATTCGTGCATCCTCATGCAACTCATTTGTTCTCATCCATTCCGTGAACATCATATTATTTACATTTGGCTTGCTCAAAACATCATGTAAATCTTCATCATCACGGATAATGACATTTTGCTCATGTGGTGGATGGAATGTTAATCATTCTACAGCTGGCTCATGATGTTGTATATCAAATTGAAATATTTTTTAACATACTTTGGAAGCTGATACATAATGAAAATCCAAGTATCTTTTGATCTTATCAACTTTAGTGATAATTTCTTTACTAGTTTTCTTGTCGATTGATGCATTCTATTGAATCAAGCATGTTGGTTTATCTTCTCCCTTACACATGTACTTAAACCAATATTTGATGCATCTAGACTAGTTACATAACTTAACATTAATGTGTGAATCATATTTTATAACCAAATCGACATTATGAGGAACAACTCATATATTATCCAATTTAATAGCACTTACAGTTGCAATCTTGTTGTCATTTTTTGTCTATAGATAGGAATCCATTTTTACGAATAGTTGTTTGAGACTGAAATTATTTTGGATAATGCTTGGAACACATGCCATTTATCATGCATAGAGATGTTATGTTTGTGTTTCCACATGGACCATGCATCATGAATTGAACAATTGTGTTGTGAGCAATAGGATCTACTTGCTTATTGGGATGCTCTATAGATATCAAATGATCTACTAAGGATACATTTGTTAACTTATCATCCAGAATGAAAAATAGTGCAATGTGAGCATGCGGTAGACCACTTTTTTAGAATTCAGTGGTGTATATTACTACACCAAGATCTATATAAATTTTAGTCATTATTGTTTAAGAAAGACTAAATAAATAAACTACTTTAAAGATAAAATTTGCTAACCTGCTCTAACTCACCCAAAATATTTTCCTTTTGTCAAGTCTTTAATTAACTAGTCCAACTTAATCTTAAAGACTCTAGTGACCATATCAAGCCTATCTTCAGGCCTTTGTCCAAGGATTAACTTTAAGAATTCCATAATCTCAAGCTATTTAGGGTTACATATGAAAGTTAAGAATATATCTGGATGACTTGCCTATCTATATATTACCATTGAATCTTGATAATTTTGTACCATATACCTTAAACTGCTACTGACAATGATGGCAAAATGATCTTTTTCTTAACAAAAAAAGGTCTTGTGTCTCCTTTTAAGATTGCATCTTTCAATTCTTGCAGGATGTCATATCATAACTTTTGTTGATTTCTCATTACCCAACTAAATCTTTCTACTTGCATTCTCATGAAACAATCAACCAAATATTGTTGGGTTAAACGACAACTGCCAATTAGAGTATGCATTTCATTTTCTCAAAATTATAGTCGAAAAGCATGGTATTGTCATTAGGTAAGTTTTTTTCTTTTTGAATTTCTACTTTTTATTTCTCTATGCATTATGTCAATGTGATACCCATCATCTCCATACAAAAATAATAACGGGTATTGCATCGTCATAAAACTTGGATGCAGTTCACTGATACGTTGTAAGCCACCTCTACATTCTTGTATAACCATATCTCATTTACTTGTTGATTCATCACCGTTTTCAACAATTAGAGTAGCAACTTCTGATGCAGTTGGCAAATTATACTATTGATCATTCTTTGTGCATGTACCAATCAGCTTGATACTTACAGGCACATAATCTGACTCTCGAAACCTATCTTTTGCCATCCTAAATACCTTTGCTAGTTAGTTGTGCTCATCAAGCATTGCCAACAAGCCATAAACATTTTTAGTATCCAAACTATTGCTAGATTCATTGGATTTCATGGCCCTAACCAATTGGTAACCTCATTTTTTATGTCATATATATACAACTATGCAAATTTAGGCCTGATACCATTGGTTGGCAATAAAGAGCCGATCTTATAATGGTTTTGTCCACTAATTCTAAAACCATATGGACCACCAACATCATTAATCTTCTTATCTATGACCTCTACCTGTAGAGGTCATATGCAAATACGGAGTTATATGCTCGAGTGTTATCTTTACATTTCGCAACATGTTGGCCTCAGTTATGGTCAAGCAATTGTTTCAAGAAATTAAGGGGCTCTTTCAATAAAAGTAGTTGAACTTTTCAATTCAGACAACATAACCTAAACTTTGGATTTCTCGTATTTTTGTGTTTATCAATTCTCTCTTCATACCACATTATTGCTCCACAACTTCTATAAACTTTTGTGGGTCTTCCAAAGTTTCATGGTTCTGGATATTTTCCTATAAATAATATTTATAGTTGTTTGAATTTAATATTAATTAAATTATTTTTTTAACTAATATAATATAACTTATTTGTAATTTGCTTGTGTATGTCACTTGATGCATACTTTCTTTGCCATCAAACTCAACTTAACAACCATCTATCTCTATAGGTTTTTCACCATCTACATTAATGGTTCAAATTTAAATAAAAATAATAAAGAAATTTTTGTTATTTAAAAATGGACTTATTCACACAATGAATATAATGTACCTTGTGAAGAATAATCTGCATTATTTTTAAGATAAAAAGCTAAATTAAAGTTTAAATATGTCTGAATTGTAGGTGATGGACACATTGAGCTAAACAACAATTTTAATGAGGAATTAATGATGGTAGAATGTGTATAAGAATCTTCTCTTAACATCATCAATGGCTGTGAAGTTGGTAACAATGGTCTTTATAGACACCAAATTTTATCCAAAACATTTTAGCATGGTTAACTCAAAGCCATTTACAACCCTTAAAGAGCCTATAAAATACATCAATATTTAGGCCTAATAAATAAAGAAAAATGAGACACGTTTGGATGATACCTTTTCATGTGAATGCATGAGAAATAAATAATAAATGAAATCAGTAAACCTTAAAGCCAACTCTAGTTAAAATTGTACAAAACTTGGTCAAAATGAATAAAACTAGGGTCAATCCTTAAAATTCACAATCTAAGTTGAATTAATGTCATTTAAAATTAAACTTAGTGACTTTTAAAACACTATAAATTTTTGTTGTATTTGAAAGTGTGAAATTATCAAAATACCCCTATGAGAGATATTTTTGTAATTTGACCTTTTCGAGCTCAAATTTTTATGATACCTTCAATATCTCAATTTCATAATATTTCATGATTTCTGGTGCATTTGAAATCACAGCAATACCTTAAAAATTATGAAATTATCAAAATACCCTTAAAAGGGTATTTTTATAATTTGACCTTTTCAAGCTCGGATTTTCATGAAACTTTCCATATTTTAATTTCATAATACTTCATGATTTTTGGTGCATTTGAAACCACAAAAATACCTCAAAAAGTGTAAAATTATCAAAATACCTTTATAAGGGTATTTTCGTAATTTGACCTTCTCAAGCTTAGATTTTTATGAAACTTTTCAGATCTCAATTTTATAATATTTCATAATTGTTAATATTTTAAAATTCCAAAAATGAGTATGGGAACATTGATTTTAAAAATGACCTAAATACTGAAAATTTTATACTAAGAGGCATTTAGTTTAGGGGAATCCACACATTTTCTCTCGAAATCTTACTATCGGGTATTTATTTCTAACGTTTGGTTTAAAATAATCTAATTTTAAAAAAAATTGATAGATTTTTAATAGTACCTAATGTCTTGAAATTAAAAACCCACCTCTCCCTATAGTATTCTAGGATTCTATAGGGAAAAGTAGTGTTATTTTCAAATTTGACTTGACTAAAAAATTATGAAATAGTCATTACTTTTTTGAAAAGTATGTCTGAAAATGAATGCAAGTTAGTTATAGGTTTCTACTAGTAAACAATTTGGTTTATATATGGCGTTTGGCATGAAAAACACCTTCAATAGTCCCTTACAAAAAATTGAATGGAGTTATTTAAGGCATTTCTGGCCAAAAATGCCTTTAATAATCCCCTTCAATTTTTATGAGGGGATTATTGGTGTTTTTGGTAAAAAATGCCTTGAATAATCCTATCTAATTTTTTGAAAGGGATTATTCAAGGCATTTTTGGCTAGAAACATCTTGAATAATCCCCTTTAATTTTTATGAAGAGATTACTCAATGCGTTACATTTTTTGCCAGAAAATACCTTGAATAGTCCTTTAAAAAAAATTGAGTAGGATTATTCAAGGCTTTTCAAGCCAAAATGCTTTGAATAATCTTCTTCAATGTTTATGAGGCTAAAAACGCCTTGAAAAATCCTTTACAAAAAATTGAATGGGGTTATTCAAGGTGCTTTTAGCCAAAAGCACCTTGAATAATCTTATTCAATAAATCATCATTCAAATAAATTTTAGGTTAAAGAAACACCTTAAATAATGATCATTTAAGGTATTTGGGTTGAAGAAATGCCTTAAATGATCATTATTTAAGGCGTTTCTTCTTAAAAAATACCTTAAATGTTGATCATTTAAGGCGTTTTCTTTAAAAATGCCTTCAATGATGATCATTTAAGACGTTTTTTTCCCAAAAAAATGCCTTCAATAAATCATCATTCAAATAAAGTTTTGGTTGAAGAAATGCCTTAAAAGAATAGTTTTTAAATGATGATCATTCAAGGCATTTAGGTTAAAGAAATGCCTTAAATGATCATTATTTAAAAACTATTCTTTTTTATGTTCATAGATCAGAGTGTTATGACATGATCTTTCTTCAGATATGCCTATAAATAAATGATTACGATGTTTGTATGAAAAAACACCTTCATTGGTTATCAATTGAGGTGTTTCTTCCTACAACCGCCTCAATTGTCCCATATTAAAATTTTGGTTTCCCTCTTGATAACCATGTTTTGACAATATGAACGTTCTAGCATCTAATCATGAAGCATAAGAGAATATAACTTGCAAATATGGCATTTGTATATATGAACGCCTTATTTCAAGTCTTCTTCATGTTTCAATTATAATTACAAATACAATTGAAATTTATGTTTCAAAAGATCTCAGCTCATAGCATTTACTTTTCTTTTTGAAAAAATTTTAGCTTCCTCATTCGTCATTTAATCTTTGTCTTGTTAAGTTTATCATCGATTTTTACAAAAAATGATGTGTATACTTTTTGATTGATAGTGTGTAATCCATGTTGCCTTTTAATGAACTTATTTTTCATTTTTTAGATGTCGTTTAGCTCTAGATTAAAGGCATTTATGTATATATTATTTGTTTTGTGGTTAAATTATTTTAGCTCATTCCAATGTTCCAATGTTTTGTTTGTGATTTTTATCTTATTTGGTGATGCGGGGGGATTCCATCCACCATATGCCAAGATTTGCTTTCCATTATGTTTTCAACTTTAATGATATTCTTTCTTCTAAACAATTATGGCTAGTTTTTCACTAAGAAAGATGTGATTGGTTACACTGCTTATGATGGAATCAAACTAGATGGAGATTTTGTTACATTTGTTATGCTTTGTTGTTATAACTTTATTAAATATTAACATAAGAAAATGATGTAGACTACCTTATGATAGAACATCTTATGATAAGCTACGTATTAGAGAGTTAAATGCAATGATCTTTTAGAGCGATATATAGTGTGTAGATCATATTAAAAATGATAGGAGAATTTTTGCAAAATTATATCATTTGTTTAAAACAGAATAGGGGTTACAGTCATCTAGACATATGTCAATAGAAGAACTAGTAATTAGCTTTCTCTACATTGTTGCCCATCATACAAAAAATAGTATTATGAGGCATCAAGTGGCCAAATCTGAAGAGACAATTAGTAGACAATTTCATTCTGTGTTAAATTCTATTTTAAGATTGTATACGCTGTTGTTTAAAAAACCCAAACCCATACCAAAAAATTCAACACATAATAGATGAAAATGGTTCAAGGGTTGTTTAGGTGCCTTAGATAAGACATACATTAAAGTCAATGTTGACATAGTTAATCGGCCTAGATATAGGACTAGGAAAAATGAAATTGCTTCCAATGTCCTTGGTAGTTATAACCCAGATATGCAATCATATGTGTTTTACCGGAATGAGAAGGTTTTGCAATAGATGGTAGAGTGTTAAGGGATGCCATTGCACACAGAAATGAGTTAAGGTTTTCATAAGGTATTATTTGTATTATGTTCGTGTAATGTTAATAACGACATTGCTTATTTCCATATTAGCAATGTTGTTGATCATTCTAACAGGTAATTATTATTTATGTAATGCCGAATATACAAATGGGAAATGATTCTTGGCACCTTATAAAGGTCAATGATACCATCTTAGTGATTGGAGGGTAGGACTCCAATTGATGATCCCACAAGAATAGTTCAACATGAAACACTCTTAAGTAAGAAATTGTATCGAGAAATGTTTTAGTATATTGAAAGCTAGTTGGGCAATTTTAAAGGATAAGTCATTTTATTCAATTAAGACACAGTGTAGAATCATTTTTTCTTGTTGCCTTCTCTATAATTTTATTAGGTCTGAAATGGTTTTTGATCCTATTGAAGGGGATTTTGCCAAAAGAAGTATTTCCCAACCAGATGAATTTGATAATCAATATTTGATTATGCATTTTAAGCCATCTGATTATTGTTCTCAGTTAATAGATAATCTAACTAATGATATATTCATCCATTGGTTGTAATCTAGGGGTTCATAACATTATAGATATATTTTGTATTTTATTATTTGTTTACCCTAATGGTTTTTATTTTATGTACCATATGATTGATAGTGTTCAATGAATATTACAATTTGGAGAACACATTGCTTTCTTTCCATGTGTATTCGTTTATTTTGTTCCCTTGATTATTTTTTATTTACTATATTGATATTGTTTCATAACGTCTAACCATGTGATTAGGAATTGAAATGTCTTCATTGCATGACAATCCATTACAATCCATTTGAAGTGCATCTAGAAGATGATTGGATAGTTTTGGCTTTGGTAACCACTCATAGACTAAAGAGAGGGATTCGCATTTGGTTCAATGCCTACATTCTTTGGTTGATGATCCTAAATGAAGAACGGATAATGGGACATTTTGCGTCCGATATCTAAGTTATATTGAATAAAGGTTGAAGCAAGTTATTCCTACCTCACAACTTAAAGCCACCCCCACATCGAATCCTAGGTTACGTTGTTTAAGAGACAATGTCACGTAATTTGTGATATGAAAAATTCTAGTGGATTTGGATGGAATGATCAAGAAAAATGTATCAAAATTGAGAAAAAAGTATTTGATAAATGGGTTTGGGTAAGTTTTTTAAGATGATATTATGGCCTATCTATCTTTTTGACCTTTTTTTTAATAACTTTTATTTGATACATCTTTATTTGAACTTTGCTAGTCACCCTTACATGCTAGAGGGTTACGAAACAAACGTTTTCTATTTTTTGATGATTTTCAAGTAATACTCGAATTTCATAGAGCAACCGATGAACAAATTGAAATACCAGCAATGTAGTTGAATCATTAAATGCTAATGAGGATGCTTACTTCTCTATTGAGTTTGATATCAATGTCGAAATAAATGAGGAGTGAGAAGATAATGAAGACAAAGACAAAGACAACAATTTTGTTTGGAATCCAAAGAGATATTTTTTTTCTTTTCTTTTCCCTTTTTTTTTTTTTTAACATAAACTACTCAGAAAGTTTTTCTCATCAAATCGAAAATGCTCCTCTCACTTGAGGCTCGATAGCTTTTGAAAATTTAAAATCTGAAAAAAGGCTCATCTTAGTAAAGGCTCGATAACTTTAAAAATCATCTTGAAAAAGCTCCTCTCAATAGAGGCTCAACAACTTTAAAAATCCATCTTGAAAACTCCTCTCAGCAGAGATCAACAACTTTAAAATCTCATCTTGGAAAATCTCCTCTCAGCAGAGGCTCAACAACTTTTGAATTTTATCTTGAAAAAAGCTCCTTTCAATAGAGGCTCGATAATTTTTGAAAATTTAAAATCTAAAAAATGCTCCTCTCAATAGAAGCTCAATAACTTTTGAATTTTATCTTGAAAAAAAGTTCTCTCATAGAGGCTCAACAACTTTAGAAATTTGAAAAAGCTCCTCTCAGCAGAGGCTCAACAACTTTAAAATTTCATATTGGAAAAAGCTCATCTCAGCAGAGGCTCAACAACTTTAAAATTTTCATATTGAAAAAGCTCCTCTTAGCAGAGGCTCAACAACTTTAAAATTTCATCTCGAAAAAAGCTCCTTTCAGCAGAGACTCAACAACTTTTGAATTTTATCTTGACAAAAGCTCCTCTCAGCAGAGGCTCAACAACTTTAAAATCTCATCTTGGAAAAGCTCCTCTCAATAGAGGCTCAACAACTTTAAAATCTCATTTGAAAAAGCTCCTTTCAGGAGAAGATCAATAACTTTAAAATTTCATCTTGAAAAAGCTCCTCTCAGCAGAGGCTCAACAATTTTAAAAATCTCATCTGTTCTCAAAACTAAGTTCTTATCTTTGAACAAGTAAATTTCTCTCTTTTAAAAATTTTTGTTTGATTAGAAAATGGAAAATCTCTGTCATTATTATTCATGGATGCATGTACTGAGTGCTCTAAATGCAATGCATGTAATGCAATCAAAATTATTCATTGTGGTAAAAAGGTTCAAAATTCTCAACAATTGCCATATGACCAATCTATTCTTAACATCTGACCATTGTATTCTTTCCTACCGATACTTTTCTTCAAAAGTCTACAACATCAATGTCTCACCATGCTTTTCTCTTTTTTTTTTTCATTTGCCTTTGTAAACTTTTAAAAAGTAATACTAAGATCTTTCATGTTTGTTTTTCTTTTCATCATTTTAAGTCCAGGATCAATAAAATGCAATCACACATTTCTTCTATTCGTATGGCAGACAGAGAATGAGAATAAAAAAATGGATAGGTGTTATTTTCAAAGGAAAGATAGCATATTTTATTAGAATGATAATAAATGCATGGCAAAGTATTTGAGTTGAAACAAAGGTGCCCAAATAATGATCATAAGATAATCATGAACAAAATATTCGCAGATTCTTTTCTTAAAACTAAATTAGATGACTTCTTTGATCCTTCAGAGTTCATCAAACTACATTTGCCCCTATATTGTGGAATAATGCTTCATCTTCGCACCCAAGCTACCTTTTTTCAGGTTTTCAGCTTAAATGAGTCATTATTTTTCATTTTTTTCTTTCAAGCAAAATATTTCTTCATAGCATCTAAGTTTATCGGGTAGGTAAATCACTTCTGTCCATTTTTACCAAAATCAATCCCCACCGAAAAGAGCCTTTTTTACCACATACGGGGCCTCTTAATTTGGTGTCCATTTTTTTCGATTGTCATGTTTATTTGGAAGGATCTTTTTCGACACTAAGTCTCTTTCTCTAAAGTAACAGGGATGTATTTTTTTATCATGTGCTCTCATCATCCTCTTTTGATATAATTGACCATGACAAAGTGCTGTAAGTATTTTCTCTTCAATGAGGTTCAATTGCTTGTAGCGACTTTGAACCCATTCTACTTCCTCTAACTTTACCTCCATTAGGATTCTCAGCAAGGGAATTTTCACTTCGACCGATAGCACAGCTTTCATTCCATATACCAAAGAGAACGGGATAGTCCCAGTAGATGTTCGGATTGATGTTCTATAAGCATGCAAAGCAAAAAGTAACTTCTCATACCAATCTTTGTAAGTATCAGTAATTTTTTTTAGGATTCTTTTGATATTGTTGTTTGCAGCTTCCACTGCTTATTCATCTTTGGACGATATGATGCTGAATTATGATGATGGATCTTGAATTGAGTGTACACTTGATTCATCATTTTGCTGTTTAAGTTTTTGGTATTATCAAAAATAATTATCTCTAAAAGCTCATATCTGTATATTATCTCTTTTTTTATGAACTTGCATACCACAGATCAGGTCATGCTAGCATATGATGTTACTTCTACCCACTTTGTGAAGTAATCAATCATCATAAAGATGAATCTATGGTCGTTTGAAGCTTTTGGAGTAATGGGACCGATGACATCCATGCCCCACATAGAGAATGGCTATAGAGGAGACAAAACATGCAATATTGTTGGAAGAGTGTGGATCTTGTCAGCATAGATCTGACACTTATGACATTTTCTAACATAATCAATACAATCACTCTATATTGTCAACCAATAGTATCCAACCCTCATAATTTACCTGGCCATTATATGACCATTTGCATGTGCCCTACAAACTTCATCATGCACTTCTTCAATAATCTTCTTCGCTTCAGCTACATTTACATACCTTAAGAGTACTTGATCTTGACCTATTTTATAGAAGACATCTCCATCAATAAAGAAACTCATAGCCAACCCCCTAATAGTCCTCTTATCATTTTCTGTTGCATATTCTGGGTATTGCTAGCTTTTAATATATTGCATAATATCATGATACCATGGTTTTCCATTAACTTCTTCTTTAACACCTGAACAATGTGCTGGTTCATCTTTTATATCCAGTTTAATGGGTTAGATTTCAGTATTTGCATCTATTTTAATCATTGCAGCTAAAGTAGCTAGTGCATCAGTAGCTTGGTTTTCTTTTCTAGGCAAATGCTCAAATTGAACTTCTTCAAATTGTTTGACTAACTCAAATATGTACTTATGGTACTGTATCAACTTGAAATCTCTAGTTTCTCATTCTCTTCTTAACTGACAGAAGACTAGAATTGAATTTCCAAATACATCTAACGCTTTGATTTTTTTCTCAATCGCCACTTGCAAACCCATAATGCAGGCTTCGTATTCAGTCATATTATTTATGCAATTGAATTTCAACCTGGTTGTGATGGGATAATAGTGTTCATCAGGGGATATTAAAATTGCCCTAATACCATGACCCAAAACATTAGTAGCTCCAACAAAATACATCTTCCAAGACCTCCTAACAGGTTTATTTCCTTCAATGGCCATCACATCTTTATAAAAAAAATCCAGTTTCATTAGCTCA
>NW_019167993.1:17482180-17518003 GCF_002303985.1 Durio zibethinus
GAAAATTTCACAAGATTTCAAGTTTCGTAGAGGTTCTAGATTCATAAAGGTTTCAGGTTCACAAAGACTTTCAGATTCATAAGAATAGAATATTCACAAGATTTCAAGTTTCGTAGAAATTCTAGATTTGCAAAGGTTTTAGGTTCGCAAGGATTTTTAGATTCATAAGAATGAAAAATTCACAAGATTCTAAGTTTTGCAGAGGTTCTGGATTTACAAAGGTTTCAGGTTCACAAAAAATTTAAAGATTCACAATCAATTCAAAGATTCGTAAGAGTTTCAGTTTCACAAGAAATTCAGGTTCGCAAGAACTTCAAAAATTCGTAAGAAATTCAAAGATTCGCAAAGCTTTAGTTTCACAAGAAATTCAAGTTTGCAATAAATTCAAAGATTCACAAGAGCTTCAGTTTCGCAAGAAATTTAGGTTCGCAAGAAATTCAAAGATTTGCAAGAACTTAAAAAATTCGTAAAAGATTTAGGTTTGTAAGAAATTCAAAAATTTGCATTGAAAAGATCCAAAATCTAAAGCTTTATGTTTGAAAAATTCAAGGGGTTCACTTCAAAGATTCTTATTCAAAAAATTTCAAGGTCTTACATCCAAAATTTCAAAGATTCACATTTAAAAAATTTTTGGGTTTCATATCCAAAATTTAGAGAATCTCACTTAAAAAGCTCCTTAAAACAAAGGCTCTATAACTTTAAAAGTTTGAAAAGTTTGTTAACAATACATCTCATTATGACAGATATTCGTCATTTGAAGATTTAAAAGTAAGAAAAATTTTCCAAATCACAGTCAAATTGTTATACGTGACAAATCTCATGCCTATGCCTTCTAAATGATGCAAATGCCATAATCCAAATTCTCACTAAATGTTGCAAATGTCGATGTTCAACTATAGTTCAAATGCTCTTTACATGATGCAAATGCATGCCCCAACAATGATACAAGTGCAATTATCATAATGTATGTAATGCAAATGTTTCTAAATCAATATTATGAAATTATAATCATGATAATAAGGTTTTTAGGACTCTACCATTCTTTCTTAATTTCTCAATACTAACAATTCAAAACAAATTTTGTCAACTAATCCATGTCATTTTCCTCATCTGGTCACAACTCATAAGTCATATCAATCATCTATCCTTGTATTCATTACTAAGTCACCTTGTTTACCCTTTTTAAATCATTTTCTCAATCTTTTTCACTTCTTTCATCTTGGATTTCTTTTAAAAAAATGGAAAAGTCTTTTAGGAACAATGTCATTCATTTATTTAACATCATTCTAATTCATTACAAATATGATGCATTTCTTTGATTCATTTAAAAGATGTATACTTGGGAAAAAAAGAGAAATGTGTTTTTATTATTAAAAAGAGAAAAGTATGGTTAACAACAATTCAAAGATAAATGAAAACAAAATGTTGTGACTGTGTAAATGGGATATCAATATCCAGAATAATGACTGTTCAGATAATTTTGAACTCCAACTTAGAATCCTCTTTCCAAAACACATTCGATTGATATTCTTAATCATTAGACATTATCCATATTAATTCCTATCATCCTCACATATAGTTGTTTCTTCAAGTTTTCATCTTTACTTAAACTGCCCTATCAGGTTTTCAGTTTAAGTGTTAATTTTTCCTTTTTTTTCTTTTTCCTTTTTTGTTTGTTTTTTCACACTCATTTCTCATATTTTTTTCTCATTTCTTTTTTCCTTTGATCCATCAATGATACTTTGATCAAAATTTTAAACAATCCAATGGTAAATCTCCTTTGTTCAAATCACGATTTTTCAATTCGAGTATTCATATTTGATTAAAGGATGTAATGTAGGCTAGGGTGAGGGGTTATGAAAGAAATGAATAAAATAAGCCCAAATTGTATTTGAAAAGTTATCAAACTAAGGATCATTTTTTCATGTAGAGCACCTTGATATTTTGTCGCATTAATTTTTTTTCGTCATTTTTTTAAGAAAAATTTAAGTACAATAGGGTTTTACCCCTGAAATCACTAAAGATAAACAAGCTTCTTAAACTTTACCCTCAATGTAAGGGTGATCCTAGGTTAGGGTTCCTCAAAAGAAAATTTCAAAAGGCTCAAATAAGATAGTAAAGGATTTTTTTTTTTTGTGAAGGATAAAAGAATAATGGTCATTTCTCATCTCGAACATGAATACTCTCAATGGGGAACATTTATTAACTAAGAACAAACTTGTGAATAAACCATTGCAAAGATCTTGTATTGCATCACTTTTGAAATTCTTCACCAGATTTATCTTGTTTTATTCAGTAGTTCCAATGAATCAACAATCTCAATTCATCAATCATATCATCATGAATGATATTTCAAAATCAAATCCTAAATTATTATCATGATTGTCTAAACATTTATTATTCGAAATCAAAGAATGGATATAGTGAAAAGATGTGAGAAGGTGAAAATATATAATGGTAATTCACATGATAGAGGAAATGTCATGAAAATGCATTAAATCTTTCACTTTTATTAAAATGATGAAAAACAAGATGAAATTCAAACACATAAAAGAGATCCATTTTCTCAAGAAATCCTAAGATAATATGTAGTTCCAATTAGCCTCCCTAAAATCATGCCCCTAGGTAATTATGCAAAGGGCTTTTGTGGATATTTAGCTCCACTGATTCATTAAAGCTTATTGGGCTTGGTCGAATTAAACTTTGCACCTTATACTTAAAAGCAAGGCATGTTTCTATGGAGTGACTCACATTCTCATTATGTCAGTCACATATGGCATTAACATTCTAATATTTGGGATATGGTGATTTTAATGGTTCCAAAAAGACTGAGGATACTAGGTCATTCTTGAGCAATGATAGAAATAGCTTAATATAGGTTATAGGGATAGGATCAATGCGAGCTCTCTTTTGATTACCCCTGGATCTTCCAAACCACTCGCTTGATTGTTTCGCTTGATTCTTAGGCCTTGGAATTGGTGTAGTAACAGGATTAGGCCCACATGTCGATGCTTGAAAAGCTGGTTAATGGGGACTTGGAGCGATATTGTTCATGGTTAGGAAATAAAGCTGGTAAGGAACTTTTGCAACATTATTGACAGTTGGGTAGTAAGTAGGATGAACATATGGTGGGTATGGAACATAACTTCTTAATTGTTGCCCCTTAAAACTCACTGCTTGGGTTTTAGCTTCTTTCTTTTTAGGCATTCCACCTTTTTTGACACTGTTGGCCTATTCTTCTTTAAGCTTGCCACTCTTGATAGCATTTTTAATAATCTCTCCTGAGATCACCATATTAGCAAAATTCTTTGTTAGATTCCTTATCATCTTTTCATAATAAGGTGATTTCAAAGTGCTCATAAATAAAATCATCATTTCCTTTTCAGTTAAGGGTGGTTGAACTTAAGTAGCTATATTTCGCCACCTCTAAGCATATTCTTTGAATGATTCCATTACCTTTTTTCTATACTCTACAAAGAAAGGCAATAAAAAGACATATCCATAATATGATGGTATTAATTGATGAAGGAATAAGTCAAATCTTTCTATGATCAAATACGGGTCCTGTCAACTAAAATACCACTTTATAGCAAAATCAATTAAACTGTCTTAGCATACATATATAAGTAGCTTTTCATTATTGGCATAGGCTGCTGTGTTTTGATAGTACATGGTGACATGAGCTATCGGACACTTAGTACCATTATACTTTATCAAATTCTGAAACTTTAAATTTTGGAGGAATCACAACATTTGGGACCAAACAAAGGTGAGTAACATCTATTGAGCTATAAAAATCTATTCCTTCAACAATTCACAACCTTTTATCGAGTATGTTCATCTTGTAATCAATTTTTGAATCTTTCAAAGCCTCAACCATTTTCAATTTCTCTTTTAGGATGTTTAAATTAGGAACTTATATGGGTTCAACTGCCTTTCTAGCAAGGGCAAGGTTGTTGTAGCTTTAGACATTCTTTTTGCTGGGTGCAGGTAGTATTTCTGAGTAAGTATAGCTTGTAAAAAATGCAAACTATTATGATGGAAGACTTGGAGTGGATTAGGCTTGATATGGACTATAACCCGAAGGATATAGAGGATTAGCAACATCATGTGAAACATCTTTTTCTACTACCTTTCCTTTATTCAACTTACCCAAAGCTTCAACGATCTTACTTAGTTCTCCCTTGATTTTCTTATGAGCTTTTTTTCAATTTATTAACATGACTTGCATTATCTTGTTCCATTTTTCTAGCTTGAGCCTGGGTATAATATTGATGTTAAGCTATCCTTGAACCTTTATTTCTCACAATTAGTGTCCAAATTTAGAATGATATTTATAGAACCATTAGATTATGCATGAGAATGCATGAAAAAAAAATGCATGAATGCAATAAAGAGAATTTACCATATAACAATTGTTATCAAAGAAAATCTTTATTCAATTAAAAGTCATTTTTAACCTAATTTAGTATTACATCCATGAAAACTCTAGAATTTACTAAGGAAAGAAATCCCTAACTCATCAATACTGGCTTTGTACTTTATTAAGGAAATCTATCAATTTTTGACTACATGCTACCACTGGTAGCTCCCTTACCTTCCATTTTTGAATCTTTTCTACCATGTTCTTGGCTTTGTAAATAGCCATAGTGATTTGGTCAAGTGGGGATTGCAGCTAGTCATGTTTTCTTACATATGGTTTCCTTTATTTGCTCACATTCTTCAGTGACAGCCCTCATTTGTGCTCTAATTTCCACAACCACTCTATTCAACATTTGGATTTGCCTTTATGCTTCAAAGAGCGTTTCATCCCTTTCTTGTAGCTTTGCTTGCAATTGTCAATTTTCTTTCAAAAGTTGGGTCAGTTCTCAATTAGTGAATGATCGTGTTGTGTTAAGGTTAGTGAACAAATTCTTCCATTCATCATTTTCTTATTCAAGTGCTTGGACTTCCCTTTTTAGCCTTTTGTTTGCAAGTTTAACTCTTTAAACTCCTTTCAGGCTAGTAGAGGACTTTGCTAAGCTTTTTAAGGATGTAATTAAAACTTCCCTTATTAAAATTATTTTATGGCAAATATTCCTTATGATAAATCTAATGATGTGAATGCATAATAAAAGAAAAGGGTTAGTAGGCATAAAAAATAATATATAAATATAAAGACCAACATACAGGGTTAGTATGTTAAAATATATATATATATATACAAAAAAGACAATACATAAGCTTACAAGTAAAATAAAACATCCAAATTATGTGTCCTATTTAGGATTTTCTAACACAAGAACAGACATGGTTCTAACCTAGGTTCAGACCTTTATGGTGTTTCAAAGGTTTGGTAATCAAAGGGTTCTCAAATTGTTCCTTACATCAATGTCCTTCATAGACTAGTGAGGCACTCCAATCCTCACCCATTATAGGTTATAAACAGAGAGAGTTCAATTTGAGTTGAGATATTTCGCTAGCCCATGCAAAAACATGAAATCTCATAAAGGCATAGGTACTTTACTTCTTCCTAATGGTCAAAACTTGGGTGTAGAGCTCAAGTTATGCATATGCAAGTGAATGATAGATATATGAAAATGAATAAATGAATAACTAAATAAAATATAAGCAAGGAAAAAGAAAGAAAGAAGAAAAAGATCTCAAATTTATTAGGTTAGGCTTGGATAATAAGAAATCATTTACTAGCCTGACTCTTGACATTCCTCGGTGGGATCACCAAACTGTCATAATGTATAGATTCATTGACCTACCACTAGACATGGATTGAAGGAGTTGCCACCAATCTTTTTTGTTTAGGTGTGATTAGCCACCTGATAGAATCTGTCCTATTTAAAGAGAAGTATCAAGATTAACTTAGGTATCTTTAAATAGTAAATTCTAGTCCACGAAATCATATTTTAGCTTCGGGAGTGCAAATACTCGTTAAAAAGATTATAACACCCTCACAGCACCTATCCAAATGATGGTACCAATTTAATTTCAAATTATCCAAGCCTTAAAATATTCTTATAATTTTACCAAATTGTTTAATTATTGGAAACTAATCCTAAATTTGGTCTAATAGTTTGGTAGCAATTTAAGATAATTTCCTCACCTCAGGAGTATTTATAAAGACTAGTGTCACACTCTAAAGAGGCTCTATCATCGGATTCATTAATATATTTTTATTTAAGAAAATAATTAGTAAGATCTTCCAATAGTTTAGTAAGACTTAATTTAAGGTGCAAATCCTCCAATAGTTTGGTAGGATTAAAACAAAATATTTTATTAGTAATATTTTTTTTATAAAATTAATTTATGAGATTCTCCAATAATTTGGTAGAATTCATAAAAAATTTAAATTCATGAAAAATCCTCCAATAGTTTAGTAAGATTCATGAATTTATTTTAGAAACATTTTTTTCGTTATTATTTTTAAATAAATAAAATAAAATTCGTAAAGGTATTTTAAAAAATAAATAACAAAATTTGAATTTAAAGTAATGAGTAAAATAATAATTAAAGACGAAAAAAATAATAATAAGTAAAAATAAAAGATCTAAAAATAAAATAGAAAAAGTTAAATAAAATAAAATCAAAACAAAAAAAGGATAAAAGAAAAAAAAGGAAAACCTACGATCGGGTCAGGCTTAAAGTGCGAATCTTCACGCAAGTCGTTGAGTTCAAGCAAAAACTTCAAAGTTCAACTAAAAAGTTCATCCTAAACCCAAAAAAGTTTCAAGATTCTTGAAAAATCCTAGAAACAAAAGCCAACGAAAAAACCTCAGTAAAAATCTCAGAAACTCGATAGAATATGGAATCAAACTTTGTAATTAAAACCTAAATTCAAGAAACCCAAAAATCAAATCAAATTTAGAATGAAATAAAATCACAGAACCCAAAGAAAAAGAAACTCAGAATTTACTTGAATGATTCCTCCCAAAAACAAAAAACTAAGATCCCTAGAATTTTTTTTCCCCTTTTTTCTGTGTAGTTGATTGGTGTTTGTATAGGGTCTTCTGTTATGAATTTTAGGGATTTGTATTGAATAGAAAAGATTGTAGATCTAATTATGCTCTTAATTGATTTTTTTTTCTTGATTCTCTTTAAAATCGATTTAATTAATTTTTAGAATTATCTTGATCATAATCCCTAAAAATTTCCCCAAATTAAATCTGACTTTGATTCCCTGATTTTGTTTCTTTTCAATCTTCCTTTAATATTTGAAGATATCATGTTTAAATCTTAATTTCCAAGGTCATCCTTAATTAGTGTTCAAATTACTCTACATGATTTATGATTTATGATATATGATAAAAATTTAGAACCAGATAAATAAAAGACTAAAATATAAAAAAAGATAAATAAATAAATAAGATAGACAAGATATAAAAAAAAGTAGGAAATTAGACAATTGGGCTTGGATTAGATCTAAGCCCATTTGGTTTGAGCCTTGGACTAAATATGGTGTCTACAGGAAGTTATTATCAATTTCTTCTTTTTTTCAAATTCAACCTCATTGTTTTCTGTTTCCTCTTTGTTCATTCCTATGCTCTCTTATTCTCATCCTTTATCATCTCTATTCTTCTTATTCCTTATTATTCTCAACCATTATCAATTAAAATCATGACAAATTGGTATCAAAGCCTCGAAAGATTCAACCACTAAAAACTGGGGAAACATAAACAACAAAAGGTAATGGCAGAAGGAATTATTTTCAATACATTGCATGAGCAAGTGCAAAAATTACAATCTTAGTTAGAGGCAGTGCAAATGGTGGATAATACGATCCTTAATTAGTAGGAAGAACAAAAAAGTAGTTTTGAGACTAAGTTAGATAGGGTTGCTATTCAAATGGTTGAGAATCAAAGTTGTATCAGTACAATCCTCAAATTATTGGAAAAAAAAAAGGTTCAAGCCAAGCTTGAAACAAGTGGAGCTAATCAAGTATCTAATAGTCATCAAACTCTAGTTTCCTAATCTAAGGTAGAAGGTAAGCAACCTATTGAGGTTACTGTTATTGATGAACATGGGAAAATCACTTACAAAAATGATGAACCTAGGCTACTCACTAAAAACCCTTATGATGTTAATAATTATATTTTTCAAAGGAACTTGTTGCCACACAAAAACCTTGAAAATGCTACTATCTCTAGCATAGCAACACCGACAAAATGTTTTTTCACCCAGGCCTAAGATATAGTTACGTGTGTTTGATGGCAATAATCCCAAAGGATGGATTATGAATTGTCAAAAATATTTTGCTATTTTTACTATTGCCAACCATCAAAAATTGGAAGTAGCAACCACGTATTTAGTGGGAAAAGCTAAAACTTGGTTTGATGGTTACATAATGCAAAATATTGATGTTAGTTGGCAAGATTTTGCTAAGGATCTTTTGCCAAAGGTTTTATGATAGATCATGTTCTAATATAATTGAAGAATTTAACAAGTTGGTTCAAAAAATGACTATGAAGGAGTATTAAGAGAAATTTAAAGAGTTAAGATCTTATATGTTGCAATATAATCCCAACTTCCTAGAAAATTACTTTGTTTCTTGTTTTGTAAATGGGTTAAAAGAATATATTAAAACTAGAGTGAAGGCCAATGACCCTACCACCTTGACTGTAGCCTTTAGACAAACCAAGCTTCATGAACTATCCATTGAGCTCGAGATTATGAGGCAAAGACTTTTTCTTAAGCTAACTCAACTCACCACTACTTACCAAAAACCTGCACAAACCTTCCCAATCCAAACACCAAAAGCTACCATAACCACCTTACCAAATTCCAATAAAAACTTACTCACGGAATAAAGGAGATCACAGAACTTATGTTTCAAATGTGGAGAAAAGTTCACCCCATGGCATACTTGTAAGAACAAACAACTCAACTTTATTACTATTGAAGAACATACTGTTGAATTGAAGACATTAGAAACTAAACCAACTGAAGCTGAACAAGATAGTAGTAAAGAACCGATCAACACGGAAGGAAGCTTGGAGATCTTTATCAATGCATTGATTGGTAATGTGGGACACAGTACCTTAAGAATACAAAAGAGTATCAAAGGCAAACATATTAATGTGCTAGTTGATAGTGGAAGCATACATAGTTTTATTACTCATCGAAGGGCCATAGATGTAGTGGAGTTACTGCACAGAAACCCTTTAGCGATAATTATAGCTAATAAAAAGAAACTTTATAGTACAGCTAAGTGCCACCAACTAGAATGGTTGATGCAGGGCCATTCATTTACTCATGATCTAAGGGTTTTACCTATGGGAGGAAGTGATATGGTTTTTGGGATTGACTGGATGAAAATGTATAGTTCATTAACCCTTGATTTCAATGAACTATCTCTTTCATTTCAAAAAGAAGGGAAACAGGTAACATTGAAGGGTGGACAACCTTATAGAACACTTAAACTCATCTTTGGTGAAAAAGAACAAAAGCTAGCAAAAAAAGATTTAGGGCTTATGAGAGAGCTGTACATGATAAGTGTTGATCATGGTGAGACAAAAATTCTTTAAAAACTACAAAATTTACTCTTTTCTTATTCTGATGTGTTGAAGGAGCCATGATCATAGTATACCCCTTAAAGTTGGTTCCCAACCTATCAACTTGAGGTCATATAAATTTCCCTATCACTAAAAGGTTGAAGTAGAGAGACAAGTGAAAGAAATGTTGTCTTCATCCGTGATTCAAACTAGTAAAGTCTTTTTTCATAACCATGTTTACTGGTTAAAAGAAATGGAACATGGCGACTATACATTAACTACAAGCAGTGGAATGTTATGATTATAAAGAACAAATTTCTTATACTAATGGTAGAGGATTTGCTAGATGAACTTAAAGGTGCCAAGTTCTTTTTCAAACTTAATCAAGATCAAGATATTGTCAAATCAAAGTGATGAAGAAAGATATCTTAAAGATAGCTTTTAGAACTCATCAAGGCCACTATGAATTTAAGGTAATGCCCTTTGCCCTTTGAAATGCCCCTACTACTTTTCAAGCCTTAATGAATGATATTTTTTCTATGCATTTGAGAAAATTTGTGCTTGTATTCTTTGATGATATCCTTGTATATAATGTTAGTCTAGTAGAACATCTTAAGCATTTGTAGGATATCTTTAAAATTTTAAGGCTGAACTAATTATATGCTAAGAAAAAAAATGTTTCTTTGGCCAACAGCAGATAAAGTATCAAGGCTACATCATATAAGCTGAGGGAGTTTTTATAGACCCTACTAAAGTAAAGGCCATGATGAACTAGCCACAACCAAAAACTTTGAAATCATTGGAGGGCTTCCTGGGATTGACAGGATATTATAGAAAATTCATTAAAGGATATATCATCATTAGTAAGTTATTGATTGACATGTTGGAAAAGAATGGGTTCCATTGGAGTTCTAAAGTAGTTACAGCCTTGCAACAGCTCTAGAAAGCTATGGTTACTAATCTTATATTAGTTTTACTAGATTTTTCAAAATGTTTTTGCCTAGAGATGATCTTGTGGTACTGGAATAAGAGTTGTGTTATCTCAAAATGGCAAACCTATAGCCTACTTAAGTAAGGCTTTAAGCTTAAGACATGTTGATTTATCCATCTGTGAAAAAAAAATCTAACCATTTTAATGGTAGCCACTAAGTGGAGACACTATCTCGAAGAGGGACCTTTTATTATCAAAACTAATCATGAAGCTCTAAAACACCTATTAGAATAGAAATTAACTACTACTATATAAAAGAAAAGATTAACCAAACCGCTAGGATTAGACTATTCCATCCAATATAGAAAAGGCAAGCTAAATAAAGTGGCAAATGCTTTATTTAGATAGCATGAAGAAGAAGCAGAAGCCTTTAGCCTAACTTTAACAACCATTATTCAAGAATGGGTCAATGATATGGAGTTTAGCTATAAAGAAGATGAATTTGCAATAGAAAAAATATCTATACTAACCATCACTCCTATTGTAATACCTCATTATGCCTACTTTAACGACAAACTCAGATTCAAAGAAAAAGTTTACCTAGAAAGTCATGGAAAATCGAGGGAACATGTTTTACAAATGCTACATAATTCACCACAGGGGGGTCACTTAGGTGTGTAGGCTACTTACCATAGATTGAAACTATATTTTTACTGGCCAAAGATAAAGATGCAAGTTAAAGAGTATATGTAATAGTGTGATATTTGCCAAAGAAATAAGAATGATCATCCTCTTTACCTGGATTATTACAATCAATTCCTACTTCACAACAGTGTTGGGAGATAATTACAATGGATTTTATTCAAAACCTACCCCGATCCCAAAATTTCAATTGCATCTTAGTTGTTATTGATAAATTTACTAAGTATGCACATTTCTTAGCCTTGTCCTATCCTTACACAACTTTGGATGTTGCCTTGTACCTCAACTAGGTTCATAAGCTACATAGAGCAACTAAGCCTACTATATCTATAGGGATAAAAGTCTTTACTAGTTTTGTATGGTAAGAGCTAATGAAATTATTAGGAACTTTAGTCCATCTTAGCACAGCTTATCACTTTGAAATAGATGGACAATCTAAAAAATTGAATCAATGTCTTGAGTAATCTTGAAGATGTATATGTTTTCTTAAGCCTAAAACTTGGTCCAAATAGTTTTCTTTAGCAGAATGGTGGTATAACATTAGTTACCATACCTCACTAGGAATTATTCTTTCCAAGCATTATATAGATACAAACCACCAGGCTTTTCTTGGAATGCAAGTTCTAATGCTAAGCTATCTATAGTCGAAGAATTGTTTAAAGAAAGGGAACAGTTGAGCTAACTATTAATTGATCAATTAAGGAAGGATCAAAATAGGATAAAGTTTTATGCTGATAAAAAAAAAGAGCAAACGAGAGTTCAATGTTAGAGATGAAGTTTATTTAAAGCTTTAACCTTACAAACAAATCTCATTGGCCCTGAGAAAAAGTTTAAAACTCTTATCCAAGTATTATGGTCCTTATCCTATCATTGCTAAGATTGGCATAATGGCATATAAGTTGCAACTACCACCTACTTCTAAGTTGCATCTTGTATTCCATGTTAGCTTATTAAAGAAGAAAATTAAAGCTAAAATTGTGCTTGGTATAGCTCTACCAGAAGTAGCTACTGATGGCCAACCTCGAGTATGTCCTACTGCTATCTTAGACAAAAGGATAATAAAGAGAAACAACCAAGCTATAACTTAACTTTTGGCTGTTAAGTCAAACTTGGGTCTTGAAAATGCCAATTGGGACGATTACTCTACCATCAACACACAGTTTCCAACTTTTGATCCTTGAGGATAAAAATCCACTGATGGAGGGGGTAATGTCATGAATTTAATTGCTGCTAACAATGCCAAGACAATGATAGGAGCTAATTCACCAGAGAATGAGGCACATGAAAGAGCTAATCACAAAAATGGTATAGTGAAGATTAATGGAATAGATTCTAGAAAAAAGAAAAGATAGGTAACTGCTAGACCATAAGGAATATTGCTCATTTACTATTGGTCACTTGTATTTACATTATTGTTAGTAGTGGCAGTACATATAAGAACATATTCTATAAACATGAAATTCATGAAGTTATTGTCAGTTTTTTCTCTTTTTAAAATTCAACCTCATTGTTCTCTATTTCTTTTTGTTCATTCTTATTCTCTCTTATTCTTATCCTTTATCATCTCTGTTTTTTTTATTCCACGTTATTCTCAACCTTTATCAATTAAAATTGTGACAATTTCTAATCTGGGTTTTGTTTCTTACCTAGTGGGAACTATTCAACTAAAGGGAATGAACCAACTTTCTCATCTCTAACAATTCTATTTTTATTTCTTTTTTTTTTCAATTATATTTTTTCTAAACCTCAAAAAAAGGTGTAAAAAACTAAAATTTTTGAAGCTTAAATTGATGGCAAACCTAACATGGAACCATCAACAAGAAACAAATCATGTGTCATCTTTTTTCAATGAAGCACACTTGAACAATGGCAATCTTATACCCAAGAGTTTAGGTTCAGGTATAAGGTATAACCTTGGTATTTCCTTGGATTAGACCTTAGAAGAGCAAGTTATACTTGAAAATGGGTTAAAAAAATAAGTCTTCTTTTGTCCTTTAGTTGCATGGAATTTTGGTTTTTGGTGAAATTCTATTATGCAAGCTTTTGGACTCTTTATTTTACATATTGAGTACTACAAATGTGAAATTTTTTTTATTGGATTATTGGTTGAATTATGGTGTCTTTGTATTTCTTGGAACTAGTTGGAAATTGTAAATAAGGAAATACTCTATATATTATATTGTTTAAGTTTCATGGAACTAATGTTTAAATTTATAACTAATAAGAAAACAAAAATGAAGCGTACATCGATGAAAAGCATGTAATAAGCTGACATATTTGCACATACTCCCTTTTTTTTGTATTTTATTAGGCTATTTTTTGTTGCTTGGTGAATTTTCAGATTGGAAAAGATCTAAGAAACAAGTTCCTCAACATATTCAGCAAGATTAGTTTCAACAAATAATAATACAATAAGTTATAAACACTCACATACATGTACTAATTATACCATTTTAACTTATTGTTTTGTTTCATTATTCTTATTTCCATGACATTGTTGTTTGCTAACATCAGATACAAAGGTCATGGGGAAGACATCAAATGCAAAATCAATAAAACCATTATCAACAAAAAGCAAGCAGTAAGTCAAAAAATTTGGAACTATTTGTCCCTCAAAATCCTAGTTCTCCAAATATAGTGCAATTCTATCCAATCTTGGATGATCTTTTAGGCTTACAAAGGCCTTTAAAATGATTGGAGATACCAATTCATCTATAGTTGTCTTAACAAAGAGCAAGCAATAAGTAACCTTTTTGGGTAGTTATTGGGTGAAGCTTCTGTTTTTGAATTTTTTTTAGATTTATTTTTATTTTTTCTAGCCTTACAAATCTAGAGACTGGGGAATGGCATCACATGCTGATTTAGCAAATGTATCCTTTCATGGCTTAAATGTAGATTGTGATTCATTTCACTTTGATCAACACCTTTCGACATCAAGCATGAGTTCTTATTTGCAAGTTCTTTTCATCATGATAACTTTGTATCACATAAAATGATAGGATTGCTTGGAAGTAAAAATGGCAGATGCTACAAGCCAATGATTTTTTATAAGGGAATATTGTACAAGATATTCATTATAGTGAAGGGGTTAATGCCGTTTTTGAAAATTATTTTTTCCAATCTTTCTTTTTAGTGTTCAATACCTGGGTCTATATACATGGCTTTTCCTAAGTCAAAAGATTGGAGAACAAACTCCATATATACTTTTTAATTAAACTTTTGATTTAAATCTTCTTACAATTGGTTGTTGAATTGTTTTAAATGTTTGTTTGTTGTTTTTTGTATTTATTTCAAGGAAAAAAGTTATTTAAATGATTAAGTTAACGTCAATTTGGTTTTTAAATTTGTTGTGAGTTTTATGTTCTTGGTGCACTAGTTTTATTATTATTATTATTATTCTTTCTTGATAATGTTTTTGTTCATTATAGTTTTTGTTATTTGTTTGGCTTTATTGTTGTTTCTGATTTCCTTACATATTTAAATAGGTTTAGAAATTGATAATTGACTTTGATTTTAGCATTAAAATTATTTCTAATTTAGACATTTGCTTATTTTTCCTTGTTAGTGTAGGTATTTTTAAAGGGATTTGCAGCAATAAAGATTAAGGTTAGTTCTACTTTGGATTGTTCATTGGCTTCTTGCCAATAGAATATATTGAGATGCTCTTTTATTTCTAGTAGACTCAGTGAGGAATGGAAACCTTTAATGGATAGAATTATGAAAAGAATAGAGAGTTGGACAATCAAGCATTTATCTTTTGTTGGCTGATTGCAACTTATAAATTTAGTCCTCTTTATCATGCAAAACTATCAGTGTAATATCTTTATGCTGCCTAAGAAAGTCACTAGACTTTTAAAGCAGAAATCTTTTTTTTTTTGTCTAAATTGTTAAATTGATTTTAAGATTTTTTATTTCTTTTTTTTTTTTTAAGGATAGTTGAAGATATTTTGTCAATTAACTTTGAGATTAGTTTTTTATTGTTATTTTATCATCGTATTGTTATTTTTTAAAAATAACATGTTTATTGGATTATTATATAGATATGATGTATGTAAGTGGTTTTGCTTTTGATTGTACTTTTGTATTGTTGGTTTTTCAATTGAAAGTTTAAGAATGTCAAGCAATAGGTAAAAAGTTTATTACCAAACTTAAAAAAAGATAAAATTCTTTTCTTTTCAGATTATACATCTCCTTCAATAATTGAGATTGGTTGCAGTAAAAATTGTTGATATCCATTAATTGGATCCATTAATTAGAAATTGAGTTAGAGATCCCCTTTGGTAGTTTACTTTATTGTTTTTTCTAATATCCTATGTGAATGTGAATACAACTAATGCTCTATTTTGGTATTTTTCATGTCAATACCATATTTTCATGCATGTTTCTTTATAGTTACTTTTTCTGATGCTTTCTTCAAGGTTACTTTTAATATAATTATAGTATTACATATTTGATTCCTAGACATTATATATGGCTTTGATTTTTAGGGCAAATCTTGATAATATTACCCGAAAAATTTGTCATAACAAATACTAATTAATAACAAGTTTCATAAAGAAGTTTTATCATGATTTTGATTGAAGTTAGGGCACAAAAGGTGCTAATTCTTTTATTATTTGAATAGGTACATTATGTCATTGACTTCATGCCGTGATCATGTACATGTGCCTTTGATAGTATGAGATTTATCAAGATCTTCACTCCATTTTCCGAATTGGACTAAATTCAACAAAATGTTTTCCTTTATATTTCCTTTCTTTTGCAAGCTTCATATTATTGTTTTGAAAAGATTAGATGATCCTAAAATTTCTATGACTTTGTAAAAATTAGGTGTAAAGTAATTACAAAAAGAAAAATTATTTGGTATATTAATATTTGTGTAAATAGTTACTTTTGGAGATGGAGAAAAGTATATGGTACTAATATTTTCTATTATCTTGAATTCTTTTTTTCTTTTAGATGCTAAATCTAATGAGTATGGTACAATGCTGCAAATATATGTATATATAGTACTTTTTTGACTTATTCTTTCTAATGTGCTTTTTTTCAAAGTTTCTTAAAGCAAGTAACTTTTTATCGTAGATGATATAAGCTGTACTTGCAAGGATGAGAAATGCTGCCAAATAGTACTCTCACTAATATATTATTTATTTGGTTTTCTTAAATTTACATAATACTATAATTAGTACATATAAAAATATAATTTTATTTACTCATAAAACATACTACCTTCGGTCTAAAAAAAATAACAAACATGCTACTAGTTTTGTTATTTATGTTTAACGTCTCATGAAATTTCTTGCTTTTGACTTCTTATCTTTTACCTTTATTTTTATCTAATTTTTAATATTGCAATGAGTTGTAGTGAACTACTCTCTTTTTATGCACATAAAATGAAAAAATATATATTTGATACTTGAGATTATTGGAAAATGGCATGTTATTTTATTGTTATTTGGTTGACATGGTTCTTGGAGGTGAAGAATTCTTAAAAACTTAATGTTAAAATATTTCAAATTTTGCTCGCTTCTATTATTTTTTAAGTAGTACAGTTAATATGATTTTGCTAATTTATTGGGTTATCATAGATGTTTATTTTTATGCAAATTGTTTATTCACTATATAAAATGAGTTTGTTATACTCAAAGAATGGTGTTTACATTATTTTTATTCTATAAGAATGAGTTTGTTATACTTAAATGCAAATAAAATGAGCTTATTATACTCAAATGCATGTTATTTAATTATTTTTTTATCCAATTAAAATGAATAGAATGGTGTTTTCTCCTATTCTTTTAAAAGTAAGTCAAATTCAACTAGAATACCCGACACGAAGCACATATGACATGGCCAAATGCATTAGGTTTTTGAAAAGTTAAAAATATTAAAAAATTACTCATGCTACATGGCCAAATGCCTAGATCTACAATAGTTAAAAGATATAATTTTTTTTATTTACTTATTGAATGTGTTATGAGAGGATTTATTTATTTATTTATTGTTAAATATTTAACAAATGTGTATTTTTAATATTTAATTAGTAAACAAAAGAAATATGTATGCTTGTATCTCACTTTTTTTTTTACTTGGTTAGGTTGTGGTACAATTTTTTATTTTTAAAGATTGTAAATTAGTTGAATTTTTATTTTTATATTATTTTGTAAAATTTTGTTGTATTTTTGTCTAAAAAGCTTTATAATTAAGAAATTTTATTGAAAATTATTAATTTCTAACAAAAATCTTTCTTTATCTTGTGTTCGATCAATTTAATAACTTCAGGAGTTAATTTCTTCACTGATACATCTCATTTGTTGCATGATTTAATAATTTCATAAAAAAAAATTTCATATTTTACTTTTTATTATTTATTCTCCCACAATTGACCAACACAATTAATTATAAAAGACAAAAATCGAAAAGGAAATATTTCGCTGGATATGTGACTACAATAAATGCATACATTTAAACCAAGGATATTAATATAATATAGATCATATTTTGATTTTCTTTAAAAAAATCTATATGTTTGTCATAATAAATAAGTTTGAAAACTTGATCATTAGATATAAATATAAGGTCACTATCAATCTTTTAAACTAGATGTGATTGGTCACCTAATGAATCTATTTTTTTAAAAGGTCCTAAACTTGACTAAAGGTTTTTTTTTTTTTTTAAGTTATCTACATCTCAGAATTAGATTTGAGATTTTGTAACATGTAATAAAGATTTTAGCACTTCACAACGCTCATCCAAAAGACAGTACCAATTAATTTTATATTATCCTAACGTTAATCTTAATTTAATAGTCGTATTTATTTTATCTTTATTGTTTTATTAGTTAACCTAAGTTTTATTTTACACCAATTTATTTATTGAAAAATTCCAAAAAATCCTCCCAATAATCTTGGCAAAATTAATTCAAAAAATTCTTTACTTAAAAATTCTCAAGATGATCACTTCGTATTCCCTTCTTAATTCTATCATCAAGACTTGATTTTCAACTTTAATTTAGTTAAATTTATTTTTAACAAATAAATTAAATTCCCTATATTTAAAGTTTTTCAAAAATCCTCCCAATAATTTGGGTAAATTTTATTGGGAAAAATTTATTACCTAAGAATTTTCAAGGCGATCACCTTCATGTTTACCTCTTAATTCCATCATCATCTGAAATTTTATTTGTTTATAAATTTAAATATATTTTAATTGTAGAAAAGTTAATAATTTATACTTTTCAGGTGTGAAAAATAAAATAAATAAACAAAAATATATGCATAAAGAAACAAACAAATAATAAAATATGATACCCGAAACTTGAAATTTCTAGCAATAATCAAATAATCAAAATAAAAGACCAATGATTTTAAGACTTGCACCTTGGATTCCATGCAAAACAAGCAACACATAATTCAAAAGTAATCATTGACCCTTTTTTTTAATTTTTTTTGTTTCTTTAAAATAAGCAGGTGCCACTTTTTGTATCTTTCCCCTCACCAATTTAGATTTTCCAAAAAATCTTCAAAGAATTAAGATCGAAACCCCAAAACATAAACCCACAATCTAGCACACCTAGAAATCAAATATAACTACTCTTAAAAACTTTTACAACTTTGCCTTTTTTGCATATCAATTCTTATTGGTTCTTATGTGTGCTTGTATGGTTTTTTTAAAATAGGGACCTAAACTTAAGAACTTTTTTTTATTTACTTTCACAAGGATTTGGGCTTTAGAGTTTGACTCTAATCTTATTCGGATTTGTCCAACAAATCAAGTCAAATACATTATACATTTAATTAAGTTTTAATCCCAACCAAAACTGTAACAAGGCTTTTAATTCCAACATTATTTAAAATTTTAATCCTTTTTCAAACCCAATACCTTCCTTTTGTAATTTCAGGATCGCTCTTTTTCTTTTTTTTAAATAAACAAAATACAATGAAAAATAATGAGAAATAAATAAAATAAAAATTTGAAAATAATTAAATATAATTAAAACCTTAAACTAAATGAGGTACTTGCAGTTACCCCTTTTTAAGCATTCTCTATTAAATAAAAATTGTGTAAAAACATAAACAACCATTATGTTTGAGTCCTAATCTACCCAAATAGATTTTTTTTTAAAGCTCATTTAAACAAAGGCTCAATAACTTTTGAAAAATTCAAAAGGCTTATCTAAATAGAGGCAATGTAACTTTAAAATTTGAAAAAAAATCCTCTAACTAAAGGTCATAAACTTATAAATTCTAGAAAAGTTCCTCTAACTAGATGTGATGACACTTTAAAATTTGAAAAACTCATCTAACCAGAGGTAATGAAACTTAAAATTTGGAAATGCTCCTCTAACCAAAGGTAACGCAACTTTAAAATTTGAAAAAGCTCCTCTAACTAAAGGTAATGTAACTTTTAAATTAGGAAAAACTCCTTAACCATAGGCATTGAAACTTTAAAATGTGAAAAAGCTCTTTTAATCAGAGGTTATGAAACTTTTAAATTTTAGGAAAAGCTCCTCTAACTAGAGGCAATGAAACTTAACATTTGAAATAGTTCATCTAACTAGAGGTAATATAACTTTAAAAATTAGAAAAGCTTTTCTAACCAAAGGAATGAAACTTTTAAAATTTAAAAAATTTTGCTTGAAGTTATATTTGGACTGTTGGTATTTGTTTTTCAAGTTGAATCATATTTGGCTAAAACATTGTCATATTTGTGATATTTTGATATTAGATATCTTATAAGGGTCTTGATTATTTATCATTAAGCTTGTTCACGTGTACTTTATAATTGATGATTATAGATAAAGTCCTCACAATATAAATAAAGCTTTACAAGGGAATTACAATGAGATTGTAATTATGAGATCATCATTGCATAAAAGTTCTATATTCTAAAATAGTTCTTGTTTGATGCTTTTTCACTAAGAGGACATTGACAAAAGTTGTAGAGACTAGCACATGGTTATACTCTTACTTATGAAGTAAGCAATTGATCTCGTAGCTTTTAGTTTAGGTAAACATGAGATAACATATGGGTGATTATTACAAGAACAAGTTCACTGAACATGACCCAAGATGAGAATACTATATGGTAATTCACATAGCATCTATAGCTACATTCTCATATGATGATTGTATAAGTGATTGTTTGTCTTTATGATCTATTATGATGAATGTTGTACTTTGACTTATGGTTCTAACCAAGAATGCTCCATTCAAGGATTCTTAGGTACAATATGAGGCATATGAAGTTACATGAAGTAATCAAGATGGGATTCATCACCTTGTGTGAGTAAAAGAGTATCTCAATTAGTCTTGATTGAATTAACTTGAGAAATCTTTGGTCAACGTGGAATAAGAGTTGAGAACCATACCATCCCAAAAGATTGAATTCCCAATTTTCATAAGCCATATTTTCACTTGACCAAGAGAATTATCTTCATTAAGGCTATGAGCAATAAAAAAAACATATGAATTTGCAAAATCATTTTGAAATTTCTTTGAAAGCCATTACATCATGCATTGTTTAGAAGATCTTGAATTGTGGTAATTTTATAAGTGTTAAGGCTATTCCAAGCACATCATTACCCAAGTTCCTTCAAAAAGTTCAATCTCTTCAATCTTTTTCTTGGAGCAATTTACCAAAAAGGCTATACTTTCTTAATACTCTTGACCAATATCTTAACATTTGTTACATTCTATCTCTTTCAGTTATTTCCTCAAAGTTGTTCTTTGCCCACATCTTGAGGTAAATATAGCCAAAGAGCCAAAATTATCAAATGTCCACATTATCTTGTGTTTCAACATTTTGATGTTTGACATTCGTGGTCATTGAATGGAGATTGCATGAGCAACCTAATTGGATTTGAAAATGGCGATTGTTGCATTGGGCCTTCGTTTGATTAGAAAGTTGAGATAGTGCATTCTTAGCATGCATTGAAAAAAAACAAGAAAAAATATATAAGGAAAAATGAAAGAAAATAGTTGATTGTAACATCATGCATGTGAAACATTCAAATGAATCCAAATCAAAGAGAAAAGAAAGTTCTCTCAAGAATTACTTTTCAATGAAAATATTTTCTTTAAATGAAAAATGATCATCTTTCGAATTCATTTCACAAAATAAGAAATTATCCATTTGCTTACCTTTTTTAAGCCTTTTTTTTTTCTAAATGAACCCTAACCCAAGATCACCTCTAACATTAGCGGGTAAGCTAAAAAAAAAAAAATCTCATCAAGATGATATTGGATCATATGTTAAGGTCTAGGAAAGAATGCCTTATGTTAAAGGACAAGTTTGATGTATGTTCCAAAAATTTTGAACTTAGTTTGCCGCAAAATGAACCCATGCAAGAAAGAAGAAAAGAAAGAGAAAAATAAGAAATAAAGGAAAAAGAGTGAAAAAGGAAATGAAAAGAAAAGAGAAAGAGAAAGAAAAGATGAACAAGCATCTTTTGATGAAAAGAAAAATGTCTGTATGAAATGAAATGATCTTTGATTTGATTATCTTTAAACACATTTTTTGGACCTGTATATCTTTTTTTTAAGAACCTTGAACCTTGGCGTGCACTACATCTTTTTAAAAGTCTATTTTGATCAAATATAGTGCTTAAATTGGAAAGCTTTTTCTTTGGGCAATCATTATCCTTATTTGGCTTTGAATAAATTTTGAGTTTTCAAATGCATAGTGGAATAACCAATACAAAAAAGTGAGAAAAAAAATGAAGCTCTAAGGTGAAAACCTGAAAGGGCAGTCTAGGGCAAGATTAAAATTATGAAAGCAACTCAAGAATCTCATGCATGATAAAGCATTAGAGGAAGGCATTTTGAACGAACCAATGAACATTGAAAACTTTTGAGAAATCTAAGAAGGTCAACTTTACTTTGAAAATTTATTTTGAAATTTAAACCTTTCTTCATCTTGTTTTTCCCAAAAATTTTAGGCTTACCACAATTAATCCTAACATTTGTTCAAATTCCACATATCTAGAAACTAAGTGAGTGCTAAAGTGAATTGTGCTTTAAATACAACTTTCATTTGTGAGCCTAGATGAATAAACATTGATTTGTCCTTTTTTCATTCAATGGCAAAGTCTTCTTTATTATGATCTTGATATGCCAAACCATTTTATCTTTTCGAAAAAATCAAGTTGTGATTTACCCTTTCATTATGGTTAGTAATCATTAGTTTTCAAGAGATTTTATTGCATGTTATTAAAAAGGAAATAAAATCTTATTCATTATGTCTTGATCATAGACAAATAATTATGTGGGGCAATAATCTATTGTCATTTAATAAGCTTATGATGGCAATATGAACATTTTGAAGAAAAGATTCTTTTGATTATTCTGAGTAATCATTGTTTCTATTTTTTTGAAAGTTTTTTTTAAATATTCTAATTTGAATTGTTGTATTTATGAATTTTGATGGATGAAAGAAATATGATTTCTGAACTAATACAACAAGAATGACCTTTCTAGAGAAAGAAAATGCTTTATTTTGATAATTACATTTGCATCATCAGTTGAACCATGCATTTGCATCATTTAGTGAACATTTGAGTTATTGTTTTGAATATTGCGTTTGCATATTGTTAAAATCCTACATTTGCATCATTTGGTAAACATTTCAATATTTATTTTGAATATTGCATTTGCATCATCATTTGAATCATGTATTTGCATCATTTTGTGAGTTTAAATCTTTGTTTAGAATTTGCATTTGCATTATTACTTGGATCATGCATTTGCATCATATAGTAAATTGTTTGGATCATACATTTGAATCATTTAACATTGATCATTGCATTTTCATTTTTGAAAAAGACATTTTTATTTCATCTTTGGAATGGGACATGTAGAATAGATATTTGTATTTCCATTTGGGAAGTATTTTGTAGTTGCATTAGTGAGATAAAATGTGTTGCATCTTGGATAAAAGGCATTTACATTCACATCATTTTTAGGATATGACATTAGCATTCTTGTAAGCTTTGAGATAAAGAAAAAATGAGAGATATTAGAAGGAAATATTGAGATTCTTTGAAAAGATAAAAAGTTTAAGTGCAGTTTAGCTGGCATATGATAAGATTTTAAAGCCTAGTTTAGTGGGGCCATTGTATAAGATTTAAGTGCTACTATGTTGGCACATGAAAAGAAAATGTTATGATTTTTTTTTAAAGTTTATGGAGCCTTTATTCAAAAAAGCTTTTTTAAAGATAAGCATGACTTGTAAAACCTCAAAGCATAATCTCAATGACCTTTGAGGTTGGTTTGTAAAACTTCTAGGCATAATCTCTAAAGACCTCGAGGAATAATTGGTAAGACCTTAAGGCATAGTCACAAAGGCCTCGAGGTGTAATCTTTAAAACTTTCAGGTATTATTTTTAAGATATTTGATTCCATTTTTTGACTTCACCTTAGTCTAAGTCATTTCTTTTTTTGACTACCATTCAGTCTAAGTCATTACATTTTTAGACTTCCATTCAGTCCAAGTCATTGCATTTTAAGACTTTGGCTCAGTCTAGGCCATTTCATTTTTAGACTTTGGTTTAGTCTAGATCATTGCATTTTCAAACTTTGGCTTAGTCCAAATGATTGCAATTTTTTACTTCAGTTTAGTCTAGGTTATTTTATTTTTGGACTTCGACTTAGTCCAGGTCATTTCATTTTGGACTTAAGCTCAGTCTAAATCATTTCATTTTTAGATTTTGGCTTAGTCCCTGAAGGGAATTATGCATCATCATACATAGTTAAAGTAGCGAAATTTTAAAATTTTTAATTCCCTAAAGCCATGATCAATTAAAAAGATCATACAAACATACCACACATACATATACGTATGGGTTTTGACTAAAGGAGTTTACCATTTTTGACAAATTTGTTTTGTTTCAAGCTATTAATCTCCCAAGTTATTTCCAAGCCACAAAGCTACCTAAACATGTAGCCTTTTGATTGTTGCTTTTCATATAGAGACTGCAAATGCATAGATCAAGTAATAAAGTGGAGTATTTTAAGTATCGTTTTCTTAGGGATTATAAAAAATAATGTTAGGTTGCTCATAATTACGAAAGGCAAAAGGTTGAGATCTTATATTTAAATAAACAAATATTTAGGGTTTTAGGATTATACAAATCAAGTAAAGATTAATGGTAATGTATGGTAAGGTTCTTAACTTCATTAACTGTCACTTGGAAAGTAAAAGATTAATGCCAACAACTAATCCTAAAGAAAATAATTAATAGATTTCAAAGTAAAAGAATTAAAGATTGTAAACAAGAAATCCTTGAGAATGTCGAATTGCTTTGAAGTAAATAAAGATTGCATGAAAGAATTTAAAGAACAAGAAAGTTGAATGTATTTGAATATTGCAAACAAAGTAAAGAAACTTGGATCTTGAAAACTAAAGATTGCTGGTGTTGAATAGTAAAGAAAACAAGAAACAAGATTTGCAAACTTAAAAGAAAATAAAAGATCTTTGAATGAAATACTTTTTGATTGAAAAAGATTTAAAAAAAAAGCTTAATTATTGGTAAATCTCTCACCTAAGGCAATAACTTAACTAAAAGAAATAAAAAAACTAAAAAAACTTAGAAACTAAAAGAAAGAAATGAGGAGTGGGATCATGGAATGAGAAGAATGGTCTCTTTATCTACAAAGTGGGATTTAGCTAAGGGGGGAAACATTACAAGTGATTTATTCAAATTCAAATGCCTTAGGATAGGCTTGGTCTTTATCTTCCAAAATGGCATGGTTGCATGAAACTTTCTCCCTTGGATAGGCTTGGTTGAATAAGGTCTTGGTGGAGCAATCTTGGCCTTTCATCACATCTTGATGCAATCTTGACCAACTTCCTCCTTTAGGTTTGACTAGGATAGGATTCAAGAGCTTAGAATTTGAATTTCATCCATCTTGTGAAAAGAATGCTTTCTTCCAAGTAAAAGTCTTCAAGGCTAAGTCAAGTATCATGATTAACTTCAATCTCCTATTGGCTAAATGGATTGAGCTTGGAGAGTTCAAATTATTGCAAATTTTCCTTTTCCTTTGCATGGTAAAATGTACTAGAGTCCTTGTTCAAGTCATTCATTTTATGGCTAAGCAAAGGAAGCATGCTTATCTTGAATTTTCATTTTGGTCTAATGTGAAAGACTCCAAATGGGCTTGGAGATGCTTGAATATAGACCAATGGTGGGAGGCAATGATCTTATATGGTTGGGTTGAATGTGAGCTTTGCATGGTTATATGCATGGCTTGCATGAAAATGAGTCGTGAGTTTGAAAAAACTAAAGCCATTAAAACAACATGAAAAGCACCAAAAATCATCCAAAATTTTAAAAATTTAGCACCATTTTGACATGTAAAATCTCTATATAATTTGATGCTATCACACCCCACACTTGAATTTTTGCTTGTCCTCATGCAAAACCTCAAATCAACAAAACTAAAAAACACTATAAATATCCTCAAAATAAGAAATTATACAAAAACTCTTATCATGTACACTTTGCATAATGCAAAGTTAAGGATAAAGATAGAATCACATGAATGTTCTTTAAAGCAAGCTTTAAATAACTTATGCTATTCATACATACAAATCTACATCTTTAATTCATGCATTTATCTCAAGTAAATAGAATGTAAAACACTTTACCATATTTCAATTTAAAGATAGACTAAGCTTTATATGTTCACTTTTCCCATTCCTCTCAACTAGTGTTAGACCTATATATTCAACTCAAGATCAAAAGGTTTTTTAGGCTTGTAATGTAAGGCTTGGGTCAAGGTAAGCAAAAGGAATTTTTAGGTTTAAAAACCCTAAGCTTATTTTTTTTCAACTTTTTAGACTTTGAACAAATAGGAACTTTTTTTGAAACTTGACTTGTGAGGCTTTCTTTATTGCTTTTTGTATTTTAGGCTTTTTTTTTTACTGCTAGCCATTTTTTGTTTTATTAGGCTTTGCCTTTGCTTTTGTCATTTTTTTTTTTTTGCTTTTTTTTTTTCTTACGCCTTCCTTCTTCCCAAATACAATAATATGTCCATGATACATAAGTAAGCACAATGGATTAGGATAATAAAATAAGGGATAATAATCAAAGAAAAGGTTTATTGGGCTTGTATTGTTGCTAAAATGAACAAAAAAAATATTAATCTAAAGGTTCAAAATAACGGTATTAAGGATGTATTATCATAGAATGGGCTTGAAAAAGGCTCAAACGATCTAAAGAATTGCCTAAATCATTTTTTGGGTCAAATATAGTCTAGGATTTAACCTCAAGGGTTGAATGGGTGAATTCTAAAGCACTTATTCATATATCAAATCTCATGCAAATCCATATCTCATAATCTTTCACAAAAATCATAGCATTTCATATAAAGAGAATAGAGATGCATGCATAAGAATCATATCAAAAGTAAAGGCATGCTTAAGAATTCTTTTCAAGTTTCTTTACATCCATACTTAAACTCTATATCAGACTTTAGTCATTTTAAATGAATATGTATAATTTTCAACTAAGTGAATATCATTATGAAGTTTAGTAAGTCAATTTGGTTTAAAAGCAAAGATGAGTCAAAATTTTAAAAAGTTTTCTTTTTTCCCTACAATTAAATGGAATCATCTATCAAAAACTTAAAGGAAAAAAAAATACTCCCCAAAATTTTTCAAGGTCGAAAATCCATAAGGCATCATTCTTGCTTCTCTTCATCCTTAAAAACAAAAACACTCGAACAAAAACATTAAAACATACTTTCCTAATAAAAATAAAAGAATCAAGAAACATAAGCATTAAAGTAAAATTTAGGTTGCCTCCCAAGTAGTGCAAGTTTTGGTTAAGCCTAACCATCCCTAAATCTATGCAAAATCATTTTATGCCTTTTGGAAAGAACTTACCTTATTGCCTCCTTCTTTATAGTATGACATAAATAGACTTAGTTTGAAGAGGTAGGCTAACTCTCCTAGCAAGGATCACATAAACTAATCTTGAATTTCTTGAGGGGTTGACATGACTAAAGTTAGGGTTTGCCAAGTGTTTTAAAGGGTCAGAAAGTTTATCTAATAGGTTAAACTTTTTTAGGGTTTTTTTTACCTTGACTGCACTAAGTCCTTTTTAATCTCTTATCACATCATACCCTGTTGATACAAATTGCAACTTCTTGTGTCTAAACCTAAGGGTAATGATAGCCTCATGCACATCTATTAGGGCTTTAGTAGTGAATAGAAAAGGTCTACCTAAAAGTAATGGAACCTCATCATTCTCTATGTCTAAGACGGCAAAATCCATAGGGAAAGCATATTTTTCAACTTTTACCAAAATATTCTTTAGCATCCCTTACAGTTACTTAGCAGATTGATCAATAAAGTTAATGTTGATTTGAAGAGGTTTCAGCTTTTCACAATCTAGCTACACAAAAACATTCATAGGCATTAGATTTATGTTTAAACTAAGATCACAAAAAGCATAAAAAAATTTTGACTTTCCAATTTTCCAAGGTATGGTAAAACTTTCTAAATCTTTTAACTTTTTAGGTAAGATTTGTTGAAGCTCAAGGCTATAGTCATCTAAGAATATGGCTTCTTTCAATTCCTTGAATAGCTTCTTTTGAATAAGCCTTAAGGTAGGTGGTTCTAAATTAAAACATTGCATATATATTATGGCAACCATCCTAGGCCTTGGCTGAACTTCCTTTTATGCCTCTTCTTTTTCTTCAAGATCTTCTTCTAGCATTACCCCTTCCCTTTGGTTATCCTAGGCTGACTCACCTTGGGCTATCTTTTTATGTTTAGCCTGAATGCTCTCTAATAGTGCTCTCTCTACTTATAAAAGCATTTGCCTTTCTTCAGGAGTTCCTTCAATATACTCTTCTAGATCTTCTTTATAATCTATCTCAACATTTTCTTCTTTAGGGTATTCTTCATCAGTTTCAACATCTTTAGGTTTCTCCAATGCCATGGGGTTAAAACTTTCTAAGATTTCTCTACCAAACATCAATAGTTCCTTATCATCTAAAATATCATCCTTTAAAATAAAATCAACTTCGGGTTGTCTTACAAAGCTAGGTAGGTTGACTATTATGGGTTCATCATCTTTTGTATCAGAATCATCCATCCTAACATCCCTAAAGAATATATTGCACTGCATCATTTTTTGCCTTATCTTACAAAGCTAGGTAGGTTAACTATTATGGGTTCATCATCTTCCTTATCGAAATCATCCATCCTAACATCCCTAAAGAATATATTGCATTGCATCTCTTCTTGCCTTGTCTTTTTGGGTTAGTTTCAGTGTTACTAGGTAGGGTATCCACTAGGTGATTTGCCATAGCTTGGGTAAGTCGACCTATTTGGTTTTTTAGGTTTTTGATTAATATAGCTTGACTTTGGATATTGGCATTATTGGCTTGCATCAGTTGGGTCAACATGTACCTAAAAATGGGTTTCTTTTCTATAGGTGGATTATAGTTTAGTGGATTAGGGTAGTAGCTGTTGGTTTGGCTGTTGTTGGCTTAGTGGTTTGGTTTGTTCCAAGAAAAGTTTGGGTGGTTTCACCAACCAAGATTGTAGTTATTACTATAAGGATTGTTGCTTTGTTTGTTTAGTTGGATGTATTGGACTGGTTTTACCCTATATTGTCATTTTTTTAAGGAATGAGGTCTTTCACATATGTCACAAGATACAAAAGGCTTTGTATGCCATTAACAGGGTTGGCTTCTGATTGGTTCCTTAGGGCTTTAATCTTTTTTATAAGTGCAGCTAATTGGGAGTTAATAGAAGTAATATCATCAACTTCAAATAAACCAGTATACTTTTTGTAAACTTTTCTTTCCATGACCCATTGGTAATTATTGGCAGCAATTTTTTCTATTAGCTCATTAGCCTTCTTAAGAGTTTTACTCATTATAGCCCCTCTCGTAGCTGAATCGAATGTGGTTTTTATGGGTGGTGTAAGACCATTGTAAAATATCTAAACATGAAGCTATTGGGGTAAACCATGATGTGGGCATTTTCTTAGCAATTCCTTGAATCTCTCCCATCCATTAAATAAAGTTTCACCATCAGCTTGCAAAAAAGTGGTGATCTCATTCTTTAGCTTTGTAGTCTTTGATAGTGGGAAAATTTTGGCTAAGAATTTCTAAACCAAATCATCCCATGTTGTAATTGAGTCAGGTGGTAAAGAAGACAACTAACTTTTCGCTTTGTCCCTGAGAGAAAAATGGAACAAACCTAGTTTTACAGCTTCATCAGAAACACCATTGTAATGAAAAGTGTCACATAATTCAAGAAAATTAGAATGATGGAGATTTAAATCATCGTTTGGTAATCCTCCAAATTGCACAAAAGTTTGGACCATTTGTATAATTGAAGGCTTTATCTTGAAGTTATTGGATTAAATAGCTGACATTTTAATGGATGGTTGAAAACCATTTGCATTGGGAACTGCATAGTCCCTTAGAGTACTTTGCCATTCATAATTTGCATTTGCCATTGGAGTAGGTGCTGCTGGTGTTGATTACTTTTTTCTTCTTCTTCTAAAGGTTGTCTTTATCTCCTAATCAACAAGAGCTAAGTCAACATTTTTGGATCTACATATACAAACAAGAAAAGATAAAAGAAATTCAAAAGAAAAGTAAATAAACAAAAACAAAAAAGGTTTAGATTATAAAAACTTAGGAATTCTTTATTGATATAGTGAACATCACTATAATCCTCAGCAATGGCACAAAAAACTTGATTGTCACTTTTCACATAAAGCTTACAAATCTATAGATCAAGTAATAAAGTTGAGTATTCCAAGTATCATCTTCTCAAGGATTGTAGAATATAATGTTATGTTGCTCATAATTACTAAAAGCGAAAGGCCGAGATCTTATATCTAAACAAATGAATATTTAGGGTTTTAAGGTTACATGAATCAAGAATGAGTGAAGGCAATGTATGGCAGGGTTCCTAATTTGACCAATTGTCACTTGTGAAGTAAGAGATTAATGCCAACAACTAATCCTAAAGCAAATAATTAAAAGATTTCAAAATAAAAGAATTAAAGATTGTAAACAAGAAATCCTTAAGAATGTCAAATTGCTTTAAAGTAAATAAATATTGCATGAAAGAATTTAAAGAACAAAAAAGTTAAGTGTAGTTGAATCTTGCAAAGAAAGTAAAGAAACCTGGATCTTAAAAGCAAAAGATTGCTTGTGTCGAAAAGTAAATAAAACAAGAAACAAGATTTGCAAACTTTGAAGAAAAAAAAAATATCTTTGAATGAACTACTTCTTGATTGAAAATGTTTTAAAGAATAAAGCTTAGTTATTGGCAAATCTATCACCTAAACCAATACTTAACTAAACGAACTAAAGAATGAAAGAAACTTATAAACTAAAAGAAAAAAGAGAAGTGAGGAGTAGGATCATGGAATGAGGCAAATGGCCTCCCTATTTATAGAGTGGGATTCAACCAAGGGGGTAAGATTACAAGTGATTGATTCAAATTCAAATGCCTTATGATAGGCTTGATCTTTATCTTTCGAAGAGGTATGGTTGCATGAAACTTTCTCCCTTGGATAGGTTTGGCAGAATAGGGTCTTGATGAAGCAATCTTGGTCGTTTATCACATCTTAATGCAATCTTGATCAACTTCCTCCCTTAGGTTTGGCTAGGATAGGATTCAATAGCTTAGAATTTAAATTCCATCCATCTTATGAAGGGATATAGTTTTTTTCTAAGTTAAACCTTTTAAGGCTAAATCAAGTATAAGGATGAACTTTAATCTCCTATTAGTTGAATGGATTGAGCTTGGAGAGTCCAAATTCTTGCAAAATTTCCTTTTCCTTTACATGGCCAAATGTACTAGAGTCCTTGTGCAAGTCATTCTCTTCATGGCTAAGCAAAGGAAACATGTTTATCTTGAATTTTTAGCTTGGCTGAATGTGAGGTGTCGTAACAGTTTTAGGGACTGCTAGATGAATTTGGAAAAACAAAAGAAATGGAGTCACCAACAATCTTTTTTGGCTAGGTGTGATTGGTCACCTATTAAAACTTACATTCTTAATAAATTAATTAAAATTTATTAAAAAGATAATTTTTGGATCTATGAAAATAGTTTGGGTCCGGGAGTTGGTTACACATAGGGAAGGATTAGCACCCCCATGACACCCATTTAAAACAGTACCAATTAACTATGTATTATCTTTTAATATTGACAAAAAATGGTCTTAATATTGGTATTAACAATTAATATTCTTAATTTTTTTTAAAAACTATTTTTGATTTTTTAAAAAAATATTTTTGATTTTTTAGTAAGCTCGAAAAGTAAATAAGAATCTTATATTGAAAAATTCCTAAAAATATCCCAATACGCTGGCAATATTTTTAGAAAATTTTTCTTACTTAGGGATTTCTTAAGAATCTCTACTTGGACTTCCTTAGAATCCTATCATCAGATAATTTTACTTAATTTTAAAATTATATAATGTGAGAAATCATGCATAAAAAACAATATATATATATATATATTGATTATGACTTAATCATCTTATTTTATCCTTTTATTATCAATAACACATTCGGAAGGAACAAAGTAAATAAAAATTTTATTGAAAATTTTCCTAGATACTCCAATACTTTGGTGGTATTTTAGAAAAATTTTTTCACCTAGGGATTTCTTAAGAATCTCTACTTGGACTTCCTTAGAATCCCATACTTGGAGAAATGTTATTCATTTTGTTCTTTCTTACTTGGCTATTTAATTTTTATTTTAAACTTTGATCATATCAATTTCATTACCAAGGGAAGTCATTATACATTATTACTAACATCTATCAAAGTTTTAGAAAGATAGACAAATGAAACCTTTTTTTTTAATATTTTCCTAAATACTTTAATACGCTGGCAGTATTTTAGAAAAATATACTCACCTAAACATTTTAAAGACTTTCTACTCGGACTTCTCAAAAATATCATCATCGGGAAATTTCATTCATATCATTATTATATGCATGAAAAATAAAATATATCAAACATGGGTCTAAACATAAAATATTAAATTAAAATAAGCATGAGAATCCAAACAATAAAGAAATTAACAATGCTTAGGATTAAACTCATAATTGAATTTAAACAATCATAAACAAATTGTATGAGTATAATAAAACAAACATAAAGGTGAAATAACATAGTTCACGTGAAACTCACTACCTATAGCTTATTTTCAGCTTTCATTCTTTATGTTGTCAACCATAAGAACAAGCTAAGACAGCCCCTATGCATAGGGAAGAAACCAAAAAAATACAAAAAGCTGGAGCTTGTGCAAAACCTTTCACATAAAGACAACAAACTAGACAAGGAAAAGAACCCCATTCCATGTTGAAAAGCAAATAGCTATGAAGCTACGCATTGATATCTTATATAGTTCAAATGGATTATAACCGAAAGTCATCAACTTCAGACATTTAGCTTTCTCCCTTTTAGCTTTCAGAACAAAACAACACCATGGTCCAAACAACTTTCGGTCATGATCCATTTTTGTCCTTACTAGTAAACCCATGTCTCATGCAAAAAAAGAAAGAAAAAAAGGTGCTGAAATTACTTCAGGCAGCAACGGAAACAGGTTACAAAATTTGTTTGAAAGATCAACCAAACCGTGACTGCCCATGGGGAGTTAGGCAATATGGTTTGGCTTATTCCAAGCTAATTTCCTTTTCTTTATTTGCTTTACCTTATACCAACTAAAGGTGGTTATGAAGGATGAAAAGAGGGGTTGAAGAATTTATGGCATGACCAAATAGCTGTTGCTAGAAGGAGAAATAGCAGTTGTTTGGTAACACCAGAAAAACAATGGTGTTCCAACCAGCTTGGAAAAAATGAAACAGAAACATAAAACAAATAAGGCTTGAAATTTTATCAATAAACACTCCAAACACCAAAGCATGAAAGGAATAAATAAGAACACTAGCAGAAAAGATCATGATAGGAGCAAAAATAGTGTAAAACACATGATATAATCAGCAAAACTCAACCTTGGTATAAGTTGTCTCACTTTTTAAATTTTTTGTTTTCAGCTTTTCTTTCATTTTTTTTCATGCTCTTTTTTCTTTTTTTTTTTAGATGCTTCTTCCTCCTTCTTCCCTTTTCTTTTGAAAGCCTTAGCCTCCTTAATGGTCAGGTAAGAAAGAAAAAAAAATCTTGATCTTGATAAACATGGACCTTTTGATGAGATTTCATCCAATGGTCAAAACTTGCTTTTTTATTTCTTCAAAGGGACCATCTTTGACCATTGGATCAGTATCAAATAAAGATCCAATGGTCCATATTAATTACTACAAAGATGATATTTGTATGCCCTCCAAACATGTGAAAAGATTATTTTACCCTTAATTGTCATAAAAATACCATTATAAGGGTATTTTTGGTAATTTGGCCTTTCTTGAGGCATAATGAAATTTTAGTGTTTAAAAGAATCTCAAATTCAATTTAATAACACCATGATTTCAATGAGGTTTTGAAATTTCAGAATTAACTCGAACTCTATTCATTTTGATCAAATTTTATAAAATTAGACTTTGTTTGACCTACTTTGACTTGAGTTGACTTTGAGTTTTGAATAGGCAAATTTATGAGGTCTTTACGGGTCTTAAATCGTTCTCATAAATGGTCTTGGTCTTTTGTTCACAAATGAGCTTTAGATCAATCATGTTGAAAAATATTTCAGACAAAATTGAACGTCTACATGAGGGAGTCCAAATCGGCTTGGAGATGCTTGATTATAAACCAATGGTGGGTGGCAGTGACCTTGTATGGTTGGTCCAAATGTGAGCTTTCCATGGTTACATGCATGGCTTGCATGAACATGAGTCTTGAGCTTGAAAAACCTGAAGCCCTGAAAAACACCAAAAATCATCTGAAATTTTAAATTTTAACACTATTTATACATGTAAAATCTCTATATAATTTGGTGCTATCACTTCTAAAGGTAATTCACATGAATGCTTATGAAAGAACCTTCTCTAACATTGGGAAGAATACAAACCACACTCTAGCTAGTGAGCATCTTCCAAAGCCTCTTGTTTTTAATCATGTCTAAGGTGCCCAAACTTATGTTTTAGAAATTTGTAATTTGAAATCATAATATCCTAAGCTACCCAAACTTATGTATTAGAAATTTGTAATTTGCAACTATAATTCTACTTGGATTTAATGTAACATGATTAACATCACTTTGAACAATTTAAAAATGCCAATCAATTAAAATCAAACCAAAATACATGAATTGGGAATTTCATAGTCCAACTAGGTATTATAGTGGAGTAGTTTCTTATTAATTAGAAGTTCCAAACAATTTAGAAAGTCTAATTCAATTTAGATTTTTATATGAAATTTAATTTCACAAATGTAAACCATTTAGGAATCCAAATTCAACAAGGATTAATGCCAAATAAGGGCTTGGCCAAATCCTATTCAAAATTGGAAAGTAATGTGTGGCTAGGATTGCATAGATGAGAACTTGGTAGTTTCGACCTTGGTTGCTATGCCACCCCTATTGGGCCATCATCCAAGAGTTCTAAACTCTTTTCCATGGTTTTTTATGCCTTTGATGATGATTCTTTAATCACAAGTAACAATTCTCTGACTTTTACAAAAACAGTGTACAAGTTTTCTAAGATTCTCAATGTTGATTACCAAGTTGGTTTTCATTAAAACTTTAGTGAACAAGTTTTTAGAGTCTCTTTACATTTGACAATACCAGCTACATCAAGAAAACTAATTACCACAATCATATTAGGGTTTTAATGTATCATATGCATATTATATATGTCCAGCCGCCACTGATAAATTTCTAGGCTAAACTTATCATCACCTTTTGAATGACCAAATCAACTCAAAAAATTCTCAAAATTTTACGTAATGATCATCCATATGTCTATTTTTCATGTGTTAAAAATTTCATAGGCAAATAACAACCCTAGAATGAGAAACAATTTTCACAATATCACTATAGCAAAATTTTCCTATTTGTGGACGGATAGCAAACAAAAAAAATTTCATAGAACACGTAAATAGTGTCTTAAAATCATAAAATTCATACCCAATCATCATAAGACATCATGCTTTGATTTTCAAAAAGAATTCAATCAAAATAGTATAAAATAACTTAATTTTCTAGCCTCTACATCATAAAAACAAATTGCAACCAAAACATTTTTGATATAATGAACAACTAAACAAGGTTCCCAAGTTATATAATCTATATTAACAATGTTCTGATACCACTTGATAGGAATTATGCATCATCATAAAGAGTTAAAGTAGTAGAATTTTAAAATTTTTAATTCCCTAAAGCCAAAATCTTGCAACAAAATCATACAAACATACCATACGTATAGATTCACATAGGTTTCAACCAAGGAAGTTTACCTTTTTTGCCGAATTCATTTTGCTTCAAGCTAGTGATTTCCCAAGTTGTTTCCAAACCACAAAGCTATCTAAAGTGCAAACTTTAATGGTGATCTATATGGACTCTTGTGAAAGAAACTTGTCTAAATTTGGGAAGAACACAAACTACACTTTAGCTAGGGAATGTTTTCTAAAGCCTCTTGTTTTTTCTCAAGTTTTTACTTTTGAGTTGTTCTTAGCTTATTTTTGTATCTAATATGTCTTGTGTGTTAAAAGAGGGGGTGGCTCATGTTCTTTTATAGAGGGATATTAAGGCAAACTAGGTTAGTGCATG